>CAWUFW010020212.1:0-158767 GCA_963921515.1 Calotriton arnoldi
AGTGCCATCATACATCTATTTGTATATATTTTTTATGTATAATGCCACCAGCAAAAGGCACAGACATATGCATGCATGCGTTCAGGAATATGGAGAGACTTACACCAGTAATATGTGAAGCATTGCTGCTTTATATTTGTAGGAAGGTGGAATCTGACTATATGGTTGCCCCCACTTTTTTATGGTGTTTTGCTGGTTCATGACTTAGTTGGACTGGGATCCTGCTATTCAGGGCCCCAGTCTATCTGCTTTCTCTGTAAAAGGTTTCCATGTGCCTTAGGCACATCTCTGATTGAATCTGGAGTGCCCTTATAAGTCCCTAGTATATGGTATACTATGTACCAAGGGCATAGGTACCTCAGAGGCCTACCAGGGGCTGCAGCATGTATTATGCCACCCCTGGAAGGCCATCCAAACTGACACCACAGGTCTGCTACTGCAGCCTGGGTAAGGTGGTGCATGCACCCCTTACTGTGATATAGGTTACCTATATCACTATATACATACACACATATAAACCTATAAGTCACTCCTATGGCAGGCCTTATCAATCCTGAAGGCAGAGTGCGTGGTTCCTATGTGAGAGGGTGCCCCTGCATGAGCAGGGCCCCTCTGCAGCGTTCGGAGACCCTTCTCTCATGCTGTTTGTTGTGCAGCCTGACCATATACTCTTAAGCGCATTATAACCTCGCATTAAATGCTAACTTTGGAATGGCTGCACCGAAACATGTCGAGTTTGGTGTCAAACATCTTGGAATACTACCCCCCCGCCAATTCTGGCGCTGGTCGCGTTCGGGTCGTGGACGGGCACAGATGGGCTTGCCGTTGGCGTGCCTTCGGCTGCCATTAAGTAGGGGTCAGAAAGGACTGGACAGCTGGGAGGTGGGAGCGGGGAGAGGAAACTGGCTTGGGCTGGTCGCGCTGGTGGGGAGGGGATGCGGGGGCAGCAGCGGCGGGTAAAAAAAACAGGAAAGAGGTGCACAGAATAAAGAGTAGAGTGAAAACAGAGTAAAAGTGAAAAGGAGGATGGAAAGTGATAGAAAGAGAGTGACAGTAAAAGGGTGAAAAACGAAGGTGAAAGGAAAGAGGTGAAAGGCAAAAGCAAGCAGAAAAGCGGAGTGAGAAAAAGAGTGAGAGGTCCACTGGACCACCAGGGATGAGGCGCAGGTATAGCCTGCGGAAGAAGGAGGGCCACGAACACCAACACTCGAGAGTGCAGGGGCTCAGGAGGGCCTCACTTGATGGTGGAGCTGCGAGGGTGGGAGAGCAATTTCACTGACAATAAGTAAGTGGTCTTGCTCTTGCTCTTGGATGTGTGTATAGGTAGAATCTCTTTCATTTCATGAGTGCATTGGTACTGCCTGGGTGATTGGAAGACTCATTCAAAGTAGCCTAATCACTAATCCCTCTGCCAGCATGTCTTAAACCTCAGTTTTCTCTTGTAGTTTCACTTTTCACTGACTACTCAGACTGTTTGGCCTAGCCAAATATAAAGCATCAACCCTTCACATGTCACAGTTGTAAGTCTCACCATATTACTGAAACCATGAATGCATGTGTCTCTGCCTTTTGCTAGTACCATCATACATAAAAGAAACATACAAATAGATGTATACCTGTGTTTATAGGTATCGGATCTTCCGATACACAACACGTGTAAAAATACATGTAGAAGTAGAGACATACCTCAGCAAAGTCGGATTGCTAAGACGGACACTCAGGCAATGTACAATGGGCCAGTATGTAAGTTGCAACTGTGTGCTGCTTTTTTGTGTAGCATGGAAGCCGATTGGGACTTTATCTGTGCTGTTCAGATTCCGCCAGCAGCCCAGTGAGGATCTAACTGGTATTTTTCTACACAGATAAGCCTCTGTTACCTTTCTTTTTACAAACGTAGGGGGAGGAAGCATTGGGTGGGGGAGGGAGGGACTCGAGGGATGTGTCATTCCCAGTCTCTCGATCTGCCAGCCCTGTAATGTACGCAGATTCAGCATGGGCAGGGAGCCTGACAATTACCTTCACTTATATTCAGGTGTGGTTCACCAGTGTGAAGAAATCCATGAACAAAGTGTGCAGGCAGCATTTGCATTTCTTTTTTATCTCTCTGAAGTTAATAAAACATGTCTCTTATAAAGCCCCCTCCCCCCAGTATTTTCCAACAAGGCACAATCTGCAAACGTGGGCCATTTCTTTTACGTTGGCCGGGCCGATTTTGTATCCCAATTCAACCCTGTACCTCAGTCACAAGACCATGCACTCCTTTAAAAATGACAGACTGCACTCCTCATTTCACAAACACACCTAAATATATACGGCGTACTTCAACTATATCTTTCCAGAGACTCATACCAAGTACCATAATCACTAATCCCTCTTCCAGCATGTCTTAAACCTCACTTTTCTCTTGCAACTTGACTATTCAGCAACTACTCAGAGTATTTGTACATTTTGTAACATATGTCAAACAGCACACTTCTGTAATAATGTGTTATTTTAAAAAAAACTTATTTTCAAACTTAAAAATATCACTCCAAAGACTGAACCACTACTACACAATACATAACGCACCTTACAAATTTGTAACTCACCTCTGTAATAGAATTGCAAAATATCAAATATCACAAACGCATGAAAAATGTTCTTTCTCACACAATAAACATAATGCAGCACTCTCAACAAGGTCAAACCAGTAATGGCAAACTTTCCCTCTCTTTCTGCACACAAATACATGTAAGTAACAAATCAAATTCATTCCTTCATTATTTCAAATTGTAAAACACACTTCTATTGGTTACTCATATTAACCCTTTCAAACTCTCTTCTAAAAGTGCCCAAACTGGTTCTGTAATTTTTTGGAGTGGAGACCACCATGCTGCCGCATCGCCATGGAGCCCTGAACCCTTACTAGAGTACAACAACCTATTTCCATTAATACTACTGCTAATTTTGAACAACACACTTCTTCTAAACATACTACTGATTTAGAAAAACTAACTTTAATCACTTGTATTTAAATCTGCATTTCATATTTTAATACCACAGTTGTTTCAAATCTTCCCCCACTCTCCTTAATGCCAGTTTCCATAGCAACAGTTTCTGCAACATTCAATGGCAGGTGCAGGTCACAAGTTCACCATATTTCATAGCAACAGTTACTGCAACATTCAACGGCAGGTGCAGGTCACAAGTTCACCATATTTTTAAGTTCAGAACAGTTGCTTCCAAATCCAAATAGCAGGAGTGGTTGACTTCTGCAACATGTTATCGTATCCTATGTACTGTACCTTTCAAACAATTTTTATTAACCAATCAGAAACATGCTTTTGCACGAAAGTAACATGCATCCTATTTTTCAGTGCACAATGTTGATCATCAGCCAATCAGTTATCGGTTTTCTCAAAAAAAGCTTGTTATCCACCTTTTTACATATCTCTCATTCTACCAACAGACTAGATCAGCTACAGAAATCTTTTCATTCCTTCCAGACTTCTCTTCAAAATGCTTACAGTATGGATCGTAGGGCACAGCTATGTTTTCTGGTGCAAAAGATATGCTGAACACAGACGTATTGACAAAGACCTAGGTTTGCAAAATGTGTACATTAAATGGTTTGCACAGAGAGGATTAAAGTGGCACCAATTGATGCCTTTGGTTAAAACCTTTTTGCATCTTCAAGCCCCTGACCTCATGATTGTGCACTGTGGTGGCAATGACCTAGGCACATTGACCAGGCTTGGGCTGGAAATGCTAATGAAGGATACCCTAGCACAGTTGATGTTGCTTTTGCCTCAAACTGTCTTTGTATACTCTAATATATGCCAAAGACAGAAATGGAAGTGGTCAAATCAATTCTGTCCTTAGATTGAGAAAGCTAGGAAGAATGTCAATAAAGTTGTTTCTGCTTACCTCAGAGATCATAGAATGGAGTCCATCTATAACAACAATATAAGTTTTGATATGGATAACATCTACACAAGTGATGGAGTTCATTTCACAGATGAAGGAAACAGAGTTTTTCTCAACAACTTCAAGCTGTGTATCCGCACTTACATGTAGCTCCAACAAAGTCATAATGAAATTAAGGGCTCTTTTTAGAGCCACCCTATAACCCAGAACTCAGCAGGCCATTTTAGTCCATGGTAACCCAATCCCCGGGGTCTGGCCACAATGTTTGGGGACTGCTGGGGAGCCCCAATGCTCCCGCAGTCCCTGCCAGCTCCCCACCTCCTGCGGGAGTCGGCATTGATTTTGGGCAAAGTGAGCTGCTGACAAGCAGCTCCCTTTGCCAAAAACCAAATCTGCTTCACTTCATGGAAGCGACAGCAAATTTCCTCCTCCGGCTTCCATAAAGTGAAGCAGAAGTTTGCTATGGCAGGGCGGGAGCAGAGCTCCCGCCCTGCCATAGCAAACTGCAATATCCCGGGGATACACACCACGGGACATTGTTGGAACCGGCCCTCAGGGGTGGCAGTCCCCATGGCCATGGAAAGCTCCTCAAGGGACACCGCGCGCTCCGCCTCCATCAAATTTAAAGCCCCGGGTACATCGAGCTCCTCGGGCCGGCAATTTGCAATGACACCCGCATTTTAATTGATGAATGCTCCGGGGGAGTAGTGGTCCCCGGGGCTTGAGCCCCTCCACACTTAAATTTTACGTATAGGTCCGGGGAGGTGGTGCTCTTCGGGGCGGTTCCCATGACAGAAGTAGCCCTCACATCATAACTAAACATTGCTCCCGGGAACTGGCCCACTCGGGGGCTTATTCAAAAGAAGCATGCGAAACCGCGCTTCTTTTTTTGGGGTTTTTTTTTGCCGTCACTTATGGACCCTACGCGACTCCCACCGAAAATATTTAAAAAAATGCTTTTTTTATCTTTGGGGTTCCTGTGGCACCCCCTGAGCAGCCCTACAGGGTCAGAGTGTTCCTACCCTGCCCCTTTTCTTCTTTTTTACCCTATTTCTTCCGACTCGGTTCAATCGAGTCACAAGATGGCTGCCAATACTTCTGGCTGCCAGCACTTCCTGGTTTGAAGTGTTGGCAGCCAATCAGATACAAGCTCGAGATCTGGAGGGTTCAGCCAATCAGATCTCACAATTCTCAAATATCGATATCTGTAAATGTTTACATTTCTCAAAAACTACTGAACGGATTTACACCATTTAAAGAAAAGATTGCTTTATGGCCCAAAAGCTACTTTTTTGTCAAATTTGGTGTAATTCCATTCAGCAGTTCGAGCTGCAGCCGTGTCTAAAGTTTCCTATGGAAATTAACATGGAGAAAACACGTTTTGGTACCCCCTTTTTTTCTCGGCCCCCACTTGATGAATCACCCTGAAACTTTCAACATAGGAGCTGACCGGAGCACCCCATTAGTTTTAAATGTTTTGCAAAAATTCGTCAAACTGCGCCAGAGATATTGGCAAAAGAAAAATGCCCCTACTCTCTGCGAGATGGCAAAGACCAAAGACTCCTGGATGTTCTGGGGCCTGGTCCTAGCCATGGGTTAGCTTAGTTGGTCCTGAGAGCAGAGACAGAGGGATCCACATGGGTTCAGATTGGTGAAGAACTAGAAGGCGCCCCTGCAGTTGCGGGCCAGGGTCCATGTTCTATCGGCCCAAGCAGGAAAGACCATCAAGGTATTGATTAGTGTTCCCTGGCTTTAGGCTGGAATGGGGTTGTGTTGGACTTGGCCCTTTTTGCAGGGTCATCCCAGAACCTTTTGCCTTCCCTCTGAAAATGTTCTGACCTGTTGTTGGTGGGTTTATGACTCTGGCCACTTTATCACTGCTGATCAGTGCTAAAATGCATGTGCTCTCTATGGTAAACTTGGTAAGATTGGTCTGCACCTGTTTGGCATATTTAATTTACCTATCAGCCCCTTGTACAGTGGTATCCCAAATACCCAGGGCCAGTGAATTAAATGCTACTGGTGGGCTTGCAGCACTGCTTGCTCCACCCACCAAAGTAGCCTTTCAAACTTGTCTCAGGCCTCTGCCACTGCAGGGCCTGCGCGCGCAGTTTACTGCCGCTGTGACGTGGCATATAAAATGGTTGGCAGGTCTGCAACTCCCCTTTTACTACATATCAGCCACCCCTAAGGTAGGCCCTAGCTAGCCCTATGGGCAGGGTGCGGTGTAGGTAAAAGGTAGGACATGTGCCTTAACTGTGTGGCATGTCCTGGTAGTGACAAACAGCCTATTTGGTTTCTCACTGCTGTGAGGCTGCCCTCTCATAGGGATGCATTGGGGATTCCCTGATATGTGCTTCAGTGGTAATTCCTGATCTGATAGGGATAGAGTGATCAAGTTTGGTATGTTTGGAATAATAGTGATAAATCCTGCTTATTGGTGAAAGCAGCTTTATTATTACTATTATAGAAATGCCACTTTTAGAAGTGGGCATTTCTGTGTGCTATGTGTCTTTGTTCCTGCCTGATGTGTATTGACCGTCTGGTTCTGACTGACAGGGGAGAGGGGATGTGCATTCACTCCAGCCAGTCCCTGGGGAGTTGAGGTGTGTCCTGCCCTGCCTGGTTGACTCAGCATGAGGAAAATAGGCCTGGTCTGCATTGGAGTGGTGGGAGGAGTAGCACCTGCACCTGAATAAATCTGTGCCTGCCTTCCACAATGCTGGCTCCGCCCCCATGTGGTGTGCCTGGATCCAAGGCTTACACTGGGAATGGGGGGTGTTGTGCACTTGTAAATTTATTTTTAAAGTGCCCCTAGAACTGGTTTGTGCTGGGCTCAGAGCCCTGTGCCAGGGGAGAACAAAGACATTTGGACTATAAGTACTGGGGCTGCAACCCCATGTTTGGTGAACTGAAACAGAAGACACTGCGGGGGACTAGGGGATTGCTGTGCTGGCAGGGAGCCTCCACGGGGACTTTGTCTTGTGCGCTGATCTACTGGAGGGGCTGCATTTATGCCCAAGGACCCTGTGTGCTGGCCTGCTACCTGCTTTCTTAAAACTGAGTGCCCCTTGCTCTAAAAGGATCCCAGCACGAGAGGAGCACTGCCAGTTCCCTGTTTCGTGTCTCCTTGGTGGAGACAGGCTGAGTGCTTTATTTTTATTACCCTCTAACACAGCGCGTGGTGAGCACTGTGGAATCTGCGTGCCTGAGTCCAAGGAGTGAGGACAGGGTGTTTGGCGTTGCTGTGCAGCGTGTGGGGGCTGATTCCCTAGTGTGGTGGTGGTGGAGCCCAGGAGGGGATAGCTACCGCTGATGACACACTCTCCCCCTCCCTCTCGAGTTCAGATGCGGAGGAGCTGCTTCGTCCTGCCCACAACGAGCCCCGTAGCTCGGTAGAATGAGTCCCGGCCCGGGAAGAGAAGCCGGCCAACGGAACCTAGCATGCTGTAGAGAGCTCCGCCCCTTGAACCACGGAGACCCAGAGACATGGTGCAGTGCGGCTGCTGACCCAAAGGCAGCGTTCCCCTCAAAACCACGCAGGGTTATTGCGCTGCCAAAAACTGTTCCTCCCAGTCTGGCCAGTCCGCCCAAAACGTTCTGGGGCACTCGCGCTGATCGGCGTGCCTGGGCAGCCGGCCCGTACCTGCCCCAGCCATGTAGTGGACTAATCCGCAGCCTGATGCCTCCACTGGACCCTCCCCGGGGAGGGCTCCCAACGAGGTGGTGTGGACAGAGCTGAGTCCCACTCCTTCCCCCGGCGAGTCGGCGCATTTTCTAGATGTTTTCACAATCATCACGGAATAATCGCGAAAAGTTCAAACCAATATCTAGCTTCAATTTTCTGAAATGAAATACTACACAACAATTTATTACATAGTCCTGAGTTGGAAATTAAAACTTGCCATTACATACATTGTGTCATCACTCCTCAACTTTTCAAAAAAATGTTCTGTCTCTTTAACAACCTTCCCCCAATACAGTCTTAGCTCAGTGTACCTAGCAACTCAGTGGAACCAGTAGGTCACAAGTTCACAGCACATTCTAGAAGGAACATGCTACTTCCAAATGAGATACAGAAGGTGGGTCACTACACTGGCTCGGGAGTGGAGAGAGAGGAAGATGGCGGATTGACTCTGCCATGGAGAGCACCTCCCGTAACCTGCTCCAACTCAGCTACCGTGTCCCTTCAACTACCGGGAGGGATACTGAGATGAGCTGGGTTAAGGATTAACTGGCGATTTTGTTGATTTTACCTGATGTGCTGGCAATACACTGTAGCCACCCACGATCACCTCCAGCTAATCAGGGAGGTGAGGTGGTTCAGCTGGGCATTCCACGCCGCCTCGGGCTCTGGGAGGTCTACAGCGGATTTTGGCATGGCACCCCAATGTCCAGCGGCTCAATGAGGAGGACGTGGTGGCCGCATTACTGAAGCAGTGGTATCAAACCAAGGGCTCCCTGCAGCAGCAGCGAAGTCAATGATGGCACCAGTATTGCCTCTGCTGGGGGCTCAGGTCGGTCGGACGTCCGACGCCACTCGTTACTGGGGAAGCCGATCTTGCGGTTGCTCCGTTCTGGTAGAGCAGGTGGCTTACTCCAGTCCTGCGGTTTGGAGAACTCCACCCCGGCCTCCGAAATGGTAGACATCCTTGCTTTCCGCTGTGCAGAAAGGCTGGGGGACTAACACAATATCTCCAACTATTTGGGAAGCAACTGAGGGGCATATTCTCAAGGACTCATCACCGATTTATCGGCACTTTAGCGCAGCAAAAGTGGCGATAGATTTTTCGCCCTATTCCCAAGCTGGTGCAAACTGCTAATATCACCAGTTTTCCATCGATAGCTGGCGCAAAAAACATCGCCACGGTTGAGAGCGACAACTAACGCTAATGATATGCAGAGTAGGCGTTCCCGTGCAAAAACACATGAAAACACCACTTCGCGATATTCTCAACGACCAGCCAGATCTGCGATGCGATCCAAAAACAGGCGGTAAGGCGCATTAGCAGCAGGTATTTAACACCTGCCTTTTACTGGTGTTAAGCAGGATGACAACCTGCAATATGAAAGGGAGCCCAGCCCAGAGTCACATCTGAAGACCAACACATGTCATTGAGCTACTGATCATGCAGCTCGGAGACCCACCACCAACACCCCCAGCCCCCCCCGGACCACCCCCCCTGGACTACCACAGAGGCAGCACAGAACAAGACAGCGGACCTTCCGAAAACGCACCAGCCTCACAGACTCAACGCCAGAGGATGTAATTGACCACTATAGGCTCAAAAGGACAACCATCCTCCGCATCCTGACCCACATTGCCCACAGGCTGACGGTACCAACACAGCGGACAACGAACATCCCTCCGCAGACAAACCTGCTGGCTGTGCTGCACCTGTTGGCCTCTGGTGCCTTCCAACCAACAACTGCCAGAGTCGGAGGAGTCTCACAGCCAGCCCTATCAAAGTTCCTCAAACCTGTCTTGGATGCCATCATCAGCTTGGTACCCCAGCACCTTCACTTCCCCTACACTGCGTAGGAACAGCTTGAGACCAAGCAAGGCTTCTACGCCATAGCTGGCTTCCCGCACATTTTGGGGGCAATTGACTGAACACATGTCCTACTTGTGCCCCCTGCCGACACTGCACACAATTACCGCAACAGAAAGCACACGCATTCTATCAATGTGCAGGCAATAGTGGACCACCAGGGACTCTTCACCAACGTCGTCGCCAACTACCCAGGCAGTGTGCATGATTCCTACATCTTCCGACAGTCCATCATCAACCAGCGCTTCCAGGATGGCACCTATGGAAATGCACTGCTCGTTGGTAAGTACCAAATGAACACACCACACACCTCAACTCCACAATCATGCAACTCACAACTGTGGGAATGCACACGTTACGAAATCACATACAACATGCCAAACAACATGCCCACCTACCAGACACGACAACACAAGTAACTGTGGTAACCGTGGCCAGCCATGTAGACAAACCATCCACGTCATGGCACCTCTGCCACACAATTGCAGAATGTGGGGAGAGGTGGGAACCAAGTCTGTGCGAAGGAGGCAAGTGACCCATGAATAAGAAAGTACACAATGCCAAGTGTGGCGGTGATGTGCTGGACAGACTTCAGTATGCAGAGAACAGACATGTCCATGTGGACATATAATGCTGGTGTTTGTAGTGTTGTGGACAGTGGACGAAACCATGTCACCTCAGGCAGTGGGGAAGACCATGGACATGTACCTATGTCGTCCCCCCTGTAAGCGTAAGCGGAGTGGGCTGGGCCGGCGTACGCCAGTCCAGCGTAGGAGTGGGAATAAATAGCCCAGGGCTCTGGGCGTGGTTCACTTCCGGGATGGCCACCAAAGTAAATACTGCGTGTGTCTCTGTGTCCGCCATATCCTGACCATAGGCCTACACACACGTGGCCGACCACCTTCAACGGCCAATATCACAGTGTCGTTGTCAGGCTTGTGGACATGCGCAGACAGTCATGACAATGGTGTGTCTTAGGAGTGCAAGTGATGCAACTGCGCAGAGCACACAAGTAAATAGGCTCAGGGGAGTGAGGAGCAGCTGTGAGGCAACATAATACACATGGATGCCGCTCATTTGCCACAAGCAATACATGTCAAACATGAATCCTAAAGTCGCTCACATCACACACCACTAAACTAATAAGCCTGCCAACACAGAATGCAGAACCACCGATTGACACATATCTCTCTCCCCTGTCACAGGTGATCAAGGATATGCACTCTGCCCATGGATGATGACACCCCTCCAAGACACGAACACCCAGGCCCAGAGGCAGTACAATGCGGCCCACAAACGCACATGAGGCATTGTGGAGCGCTCATTTGGTGTGTTAAAGTCACGTTTCAGGTGCCTGGACATCACAGGTGGAAGACTCCTGTACAGCCCGGAAATAGTGTGCAAGATGATCATTGCATGTTGTGTGTTGCACAACATATGTGTATGCACCAATGCCCCATGGATCCAAGTGCCAGATGCACCGGACGGTGATGATGAAGATGAGGCAGGTGGACCACACCCCAGTGCAGCTGCAGCAGGATTAGTCCAAAGGAACACAATCATTAACAATTTCTTCACATGAGCACGTCACATTGTGACTGTCCGTAGCAATCATGGGACAGGACAAAATGACCACAGGCACAGAATGTGCAAATACATTCATTCCAACACACATTCCCTGTGTGCATGTCACTCCTCTGCATAAGCACATCCCTCTGACAAGTGTAAGTGCAACATTTAGTGCTAACAATCTCACAAATGGCAATTAGATGGTGGGTGTGCCACCTCTGTACAGAGAGGCTGTTTAGGATGCCACATATTCAAAATGCCATTTCTGGGTCTCAAAGATAGTACATAATCCCACTCAGCAGCGTATCATATGTGTCCAAATTCATGACATAAAGGCTGTCATTTGTGACCAAGAAAAGACAACAGGGCGTCTTTTGGGGTCAAATATGTACCACCATGATGCAGAGAGTTGCACCCTGTGACTCAAGTCCCACAACATTAGCAACATGGACGTGAGGGGGAATCACTGCCCCTACATTCATCCATACTTTCATACTTGATTGTACATAGACATGACACATCTGTGTGAATTAGAATGTTTTATTCACATTCGGTGGAGTGTTGAAGCTGGAGCAGTACAGGGCCATGCAAACCCCACTTTACATTGTTGCCCCATGGAGGGCCAGCCAGAGTCCTTTAGGGATTGACAAGTTCATCGGTCGAGGAAGAGTTCAGTCCGCAGTCTGATTGCTGTGTCATTGGTAACCAAACAGGATATGGCAGACCATGTCGAGGTCCAAGGTGAGTGTCGCAGAGTGTATAGGGGGACCGTGAAAGGTGATGATGCAGAGGGCAGAACCAAGCAGAAACAGGCCATATGGCGGAGATGAATGCTACCGCTTCCTTCTTACCACTAATGCAGAATCATCCGGATCTTCGTCCTCTGATTTTTCATGTGCCTCACATGTGGGTGGTGTTGTTTTGTCTGCATCACTGTGTGGCAGTGACACATCAGTGGCCGGAGGTGGACTGTCTGCAGCACTGTGTGTCACTGACACATCAGGGGGAGGAGATGTGGATGTAGAAGCAGCAGCAGCATTCATCGGCGCCAGGCCTTGTGGCAGCAATGCTATGATGAGGATCTGCAGGGCATGGAAGATCCCAGCTACATCTCGCTGGTGTGCAGCCATGGCAGCCATTCTTTCCGCCTGCATCCACTCCCTGTACTCCATGATCCTCCGCATGTGTTCCAACTCCCGGCTGACATCGCTGGAGCCACTCTGACTAGACAGTTGTTCTTGCCTCAGAGTCAGGACTCCAGCGATGTCAGCCATGGATCGTTGGAGAGCATGGAGCGGACTGTGGGTGTCCGTTAGGGATTGTAAGTGGTCCCTTATGGGGCTTAGACACCCACGTATGGCATCTAGTTTGGCTGCCATGAGGTCGAACCCCACCCGCACCTGATCAGCCATCTTCTCCTGGCACCCTAACACACGGCGTTGGAAGGCCATGTGTTGTTCGTGGGGGTCCTGGGAGACAGCCATGGTGGTGGGTGCTTCCTGCTGTGTGGTCTGTGCAGGGGGTGAGGTCTCCTTGATGCAGCTGGGCTGCCCTGCTCCTGGAGGTGAGGTGCTGAAGCTGTCCATGAGCTCTTGGAGGGCGTCGGTGTAGATGTTGGGGAGATGCTCTTCATCATCAGTGCTGAGTTGGTGGGTCTGCTCTGCAGGAGGTGTTGATTCTCCCTCTGCAATGTGATGGGGAGATGCAGTTTAACATTGTGTTCACATGTATGTTGACGCATTGTACTAGTTTACATACAGACTGCATGACAATGTCCATTGTGACTGTTTGGGAGGAGCTGCCTTATTGATGCGGGACAGTGGACATTTCGACAACATCACGGATGTGTGTTTGTACTTGTACATTATCATCTCACATTTCCCTGCTATGCCAAATGTAATTGGCCAGTTTCTACACACAAGCGGCACCAGTTGTGTCCTCTGTTCTGTTGTGAACGTGTTGCAGTTTGTACCACATTGTTGTCAATGTTGATGTGCTCTGAATGTTATGTGTGTGTGCTGCATTTTGGCAGAGTCGCCCCTGCAGCTCTGATTTTGCTGCCCCTTATCCCTTTCAGGAGGTGTGCCTTTGACTTCTGTGCTTATACAGTGCTGAGATGTTGCATACTTGGGTAAATTGGGCTCTTGGTGGGAGTTGGGACTCTGGGGCATAGTTTATCCGCAGATGTGTAGTTGACGTCAGCGGTTATATGTGCACCTGGATGTGTCAGAGTGAGACCTGCTCCTTTACGGATGTGGTCCACACTCAGCCACCTCAGTGTCGTGGCATGCAACATGTCATGATATATTGACTGCAGCCATGCTATTTGTCATGCAGTGTCACTTGCATTATCAGTGTGGCTCACAGACACGCTGCTTTGCTGGGTTTGGCACATGTGCATGGGTTGGTTGTGAGATTGGTGATGTGTGGGAACGGCCCCCTCTGGGCACATAATCGACAGGGGCCTACTTGCTGTTTCTATGAGTGCTGCAGTGTGCCAAGGGGATCAGGGACATGATCCAGAGTCATTGTGGGTGTGCACTGTGCTATACTTAATTGTGCATGTGTGCCATTGTGCCCATCTCCCCCCGGCCCCCCAGTCCCTGGTCGTTACTCACCCTGTTGTGTCAGGTCATGTTGAGCAGTGTCCGGTCCCCCAGCTCCTGCCACCGTCTCCACACTGATGACTGTGGACACCATTTCCTCCATCTCATCCAACTCCTCCTGTGGCACTGGACTCCCACCTCAAGTCTGCATTGCTGCCTTCTGGTTGTTGCCGAGTTTCTGCTTGGTTTTGCGCTTCACATCATTCCAGCGCCTCTTGACCTCTTCCATTGTCCTCCTCAGCACTCCGACTGCATTCACCTTGTCCACGATGGACTGCCATATTCAATTTTTTGTTGCCAATGACACAGTGGAGGTGACGAACAGTTGTTGATGGTGTTCTATCACCTCCGTTATCAGGATCCTGTTTTCCTGCGAACTGAACTGCTTCTTCCTCTTCTTCTTCTCCTTGCCCTTCCCTGACCCCGAGGTCCCAGGCTGGTCCTCCGTGGGGCTTGTGGGGTTCTGGTTGTCCTCTGTACTTGCTCCGTCTACCTCCATTGTGCTTCGCAGTTGTTTTGGTTTTGTTGGTGTTTTTTTTTCCTGCTTTTATAGTGATTTTTCCCGCCTGACGTGTGTGAATTGCAGGCCTGGCGCAGCTTATCGCTTATTTTTTTATCGCGGTTGGGCCCATCGCCACTTTTTTCACGTTCAGCTTTAGATTTTTATCGTTGTCCCGGTAATTTTATTGCGGACATTTGACGCGTTATTGGGAAACTATCGCATGTTACCGCTGTGTTGAGAATACGACGTTGGCACGGCGTTATTTTCCTGCGATAGGCGGCGATATGCAAAATTGCGTTAACCTATTTTGGCGATGATTATCGCACGTTCTTGAGAATATCCCCCAGAATGTTTAATGGCCACTCATGAGGTGGACTTGTAGCATGATTTGCAGGAGTCAGCTGGGACAGACAGCCTTAGTATGACAAATGATCTACAACAAGGTATGGGACAGTCTGAAATTGTGATATGTCAAAATACTTCTGGTTCTCATGGAAACTCTTGCTCTGTGTCACTTTTACCACAGCAATTGGCATGGGCAATGGGGAGGGAGAAATATCTGATGACACTGACACCAATTTGTGGGCTGACTCCCTGGTAGATCTAGGGCCATCTAACCTGGAGGGTGCAGAAGTCTCAGCTGTGCCAGACCCAGATTCAATGATGGCGCACCCCGCAGTGCCTAGCTCTGCATCATATGTTTCGGCTGATGTTATCTGTGGGCCTATGGAATAGACAATGGAACTGACTGAGGTCTGAGGCCCAATACTACAAAGGTCAGCACCCCTCTGGGCAATAAGCCACCTAGAGTTAAAGGAGCTAAAGGAGGGAAAGTTCGAGGTAGTCTTAAACTCCCTTATGTTGACTCTGAGGTGCTGCACAAAAGCTCTGACTCAACACACTCAAAGGCCAGATGTGAGGCTAGCCCCCTATGCAAATGGGTTACCTCTAAGGGAGAAGTTAAAGCCATAATCTCTCGGTTGTCCAACACCGGCAATGCAGTGCTCTCTGGGAGTTCTTCCTTGGGGGTCAGTCACCAGAAGTCAGCCAGGCTACCCAGGATAATATAATTTCTAGCCCAGAACAACTGAGAAACTTGAAGGAGACTCATGATTTGTCTAGACACTCGCCATCACCAGTGGATCATTCTAATCCTCCAGAGTGGTAAGGAGCGGGGATTTCCAAATCTATTGAATCAGAGGAGCCATCTCTGTCTAAGATACTGCAAGGTTTTTTACACTCAATGAGCAGAGGCTCAAGAATACTATACACAAGCAAATGCAGATAGTCGGGAGATAAAACAGGCGTTAACGGATGTCACTACTAAAGTTGTCTCGCTCTCCTCAGAGGTCTCAACAGCGGGTTGCCATGGCAGAAGAGGTCAGTACCGGGCTGGTGAAATCAATAAAGACTCAAGAAACTCCGATGGTGTTTTTGCAGGGGAAAATTAAAGATCTTGAGAATCGAAAATGCCATGACAATCTGAGGGTCTTCGGCATACCTGAAGGGGGAAGGCTCGGATCCTAGAGCCTAAATGGTCAGACTATTTCAGCAAGCATTTACGGTTCTTGCCGATTGATATATGGATTCACAGGTTCAGCGGGCACATAGATTACCAACTTTGGTAACTCAGGGACATCTAGTCAAGTCATCATACTCTCGTCCAATGCTCGTGTATATCGGCAACTTCCTACTCTGACAAGCAATTTTTGCTAAAGCCAAGCCTACTACCCCTGTAAAGGTGAATTTAATTTCTATCTTTGTAAGACCAGACCTTTGTAAAGCTACGATGGACAGGAGATGGAAACTTTGACAGTTGATTGACCCTCTTAGAGCAGTTTGTACGCAAGTCTTCCTGCAGGAGACTGCTCATCTTAAGAATATTAAAGACGGTCGCTCGCAATTTTTCTAAACAGAGACTGAAGCTAAACAAGCCCTCTCTAGGTGGCAATCTGATACTTCATAAAAAAATGTTGGGGTGTATTTCCCTCTTAATTTTATATTTTCATGATCATTAGCATTTTCACTCTTTTTTCTTTTTCTATTTTTTCTTCTGTTTCCTTTTGTGGTGGTTGAGGGGGCAGGTTTTCTGGAGTTGGGGGGTCTGGGAGGGTTGCTCTCTGCAGGCTGTCAGCCATCGACAGCAGGGAAAGAGGATGATTCCTTTTTCGAGACACGGGGGAGTGCAGAGCTGGGTGGAGTCGGGAATTACAGAGAGTTGCTCTCTATTATCCTATTGGCATCATTGGATGGGGGGGTTGTAAAGGAGCCAGTTAAATTATCGAAGTACTTGCAAAGATGGAGTTTTGAAATAGAATATGGTGGCATAAATAAAGAACAAAATAAAGGGAAAGATAGCATGAATAAGATGATTTAATGTTTAAATTGAAGTATATGTGTTGGAATGTTGCAGGACTAAACCAAGCTAGGAAGTGACAACTGATTTTTTTGTAGTAGTATTAATAAACTTTATTCGGTAGCCAAGTACCATCAAAGTATACAAACACAAAACGTTGCAATAAATACATCAAAATACATTTTAATATATCTTTCAACACAGTTCATTTTCGTTTTTTTAAAAATAGATACTATTCAGAGTTCCTTCCCTTCCATTGTTACTAGCATGTAAAACAGAAGCTGTGATCAGGCAAGGCTATGTGCAATTCAAGCAAGCACTTAAAACATATAAAATGTATACTTAATATATAAAATCAGCACAATTGAAATCAGACAGTGATTAAAAAGAATTAATCTAAGCACTAGGAATCAAATTCAGAAGCCTACTATGTTTGTGCCAGACTACCTGTAAGAATTTGCTCACAGCAATGACAATAACAGGAGTAGTGTCTCTTTTTAAAATTCTAAAAGCCACTAGTTATTTAATCACCTTCAGATTATGACATAAGGGGATAATGCTGCAGTAGCGTAGATTGTTAGGACAGAAAAATAATATGTGCACCTCATCCTCGTCTTCCAAGCCACATGCTGGGCAGATGCTGGGGCTTGGGACCTTATGCCATTTGTTAGTTAAAAATCTCAAGGGTGAAGTACCAAATCAAAAGTGAATATAAAGGCTTTTAGCTAAAGGAGAGGAAACAAAATATAAAAATTCCTCAAAGCGAAAAAACGGTTTGATATCTAAAAATCTGTTTGTCAATGTACCTACTTGCTGGTTATTAGAATAACTATCTTGAATATAAACCCAGTAGCTTGATTTCATGATGTTAAGATCAATTTTGCTCATTTTTTCCGGGTTAGTCCATAATCTTGTTAGTCCCAGCTTATTTAACTAGTTAGATACATGTTTGACCCAGGATAGCGGCTTGGCACCTCTAGTAGACAACACTTCAGTGAAACAATCTCTAAATTCCCTTAGCTCAGGGGTGACCCATAGTCGAATCCAATAGACAAGTGGTCTAAGAGCGGCTGGATATGCAATTCTTTTGAGTCCTAAATCGAAGAACAGGAGGGTTAGTGGTGTGCTGTTAGGGACAGTGACCAGCCATCTTACAAATCTATTTTGTGCAGCAGTGAGTAAGGAGACATCAGCACATCCCCATATCTCAGCTCCATATAGAGCAGCCCCTTGTGCCTTGCCACGGTAAACTTCTAAGGCCGGCGAGACAGCACAAGAGCTTGTTTGTCCATGCAACCTGCTGATAGCATTTGCTCTATGCTCAAGTAGTAATGTGCTTTTCCTAAGCTGGTCTTCCCACTTCAAGCTTTCCATTACTTTAACTCCTAAATAATCAAAGCTCCTCACCCTCTCCAGTGTTTCCCCCCTGGCACGCATAACTAAGTTTTTGGCCACTCCCTTCCAAAACACCATAAACTTAGTATTGTTAGCATTGAGCTCCAGACCCCTTGATACACAGAAATCTGTAAATTTGTTAACAAGGAGCTGGAGTCCCATTGGGGTCTTTGAGATGAGAAGGGAGTCATCAGCAAATAAAAGAATTGGTACCTTGCTGCCGTTCTGTGTGGGGGAATCATTTCTGCAGTCCTTCAGAATATCAGCCACTTCATTTATATACAGGGTAAAGAGTGTAGGAGCATGGACACACCCCTCGCTGTATAGGAATGCATTTAGTTAGCTCTCCTGCATGCGCACACCGCAGCTGAGCAAAGTTATTACTGTACAGCTTGGACATGAGATGGATAAAATTCCCAGGAACTCCCATCCTATTTAGAGTATGCCACAAGTTGGTACAGGGAATGAGATCAAAAGCAGCCCTAAGATCAACAAACGCCACATAAAGCTTCTGCTGTTGAAGTAGAATATATTTCCAGTGTAATGTGGCGAATCTGGAGACTTGGTCTATGGTGCTCATCTTAGGGTGAAACCCAGCTTGAAGGGCTGACATGATGTTATTTGTGTCTACCCAGTATAACAACTTGTCAAGGATTTGCCTTGCAAAAATCTTCTGGGAATTGTCAATTAGGCTAATTGGCCTATAATTCGAGGGCTCAGATGCATCACCCTTCTTGTATATTGTGACAATCTCAGCCCCTCTCCAGGAATCAGGTATCTCTCCCCCTCGTGCTATGGCATTGGCAAGCAAATTAAAAAAGACTGTCCAAATCTGAGGTTCTGATTTATATAAATCCCTTGGGATCTTATCAGGTCCTGGTGCCTTAGTGGTTTTTAACGCAAAGATGGTACTAGCAGTATCCTCTAAGCTAAAAGTAACAGCTGAGCTGTAAGATTCTGTGGTATCACAACAAGGAGAGCCTGTGACCCCATGCTAAGTGGAATGGTGTACCACAACTCATTATTGTAATGATGCAGATGAGATGTAACTGCGAAGATATGGGAGCGTATGCGACTCAGTTCCACTCCCTCCTAACCTCCTCTCTTTCCCTTTTGGTTATTTTCCCCTGTTACTAGAAGATACTTATTTCACAGTTACAGTCTTAGATTTGTATCCCCTAGTAGAAGCCACACGACAATGTAGGACGGGGATGTTTAATCATTGCGTAGGAGGATCTATCGTTTATCCGTACCGTGTAGGCACACTCGGTGAATGTAATGATCCAGTGATTAGCTCTGATAATAATTGTTTAATGTTGAGTTTAATTGGAAGCTGAACTGATATATGATTACCGTTGACATAAATAATGTTAATGTACCCAATGACCTCATACACTGTATAATCTGTGATTTGACTTAACTAATTCTACTGTTAACAATATATATTTGTATTGTAACATATATAACTGAAAAATGACAATAAACAGTTAAAAAAAAAAAAAAGAGCCCGTAAAGGGTGCTGTGTTGCCACAGGGACCTGGGGGGGCATCGGTCAGTGACTCATACAGATTACAAAAATGGGATACCCACTTATCAGCTGATATATGATGTTGGTAGCTCTTTGTGTTATTATCCGCTCTAGTTTTGGTCACTGTACCCGAGAACAGACTGTTGTCATTTGTTTTAACTGCAAGCAGCATGTCCTCCCAAATTCTATTGTCCCAACTCTTTTAGCCTGTTTTAGCAAGACTTTATAAATATGCCTGGTTTGGGCTATCTGACTCCTTTCACCCCCCTAGAACAGCAGTCCTTAGGGAACACTTGGCTTGCTTACAGGAAAGGTTATACCATATAATATTTTTCACCAGAGCTGGCTTCTTGTGGGCCATATCTTTATAGAACACCTGTTGCAACTCTTCAAAGAGTAAGTTGTGTATGCTCAGGATTGGGATTTCCAATTCATTCATCCCTTCGTAGTTTGTAAAATAATTGACATAAAGCCCATATATCTGGGCCAACAAAAGTGGGTTTGTCATAACTTTGGGCCAAGAAACATAGCATCTGCAATTGGATAATACAGGTTCGGCATGACTGTATAGCATGTATTTGTTACCCTAGCTAATGGAGCTCCAACCAGTGTTACTACGAAGGGATCATGATCACTGTCAGATCGCCTATCTACTCTCATATCGGCCAAAAATGGCCACAGCCTCATATCAAGGATAGCGAAGTCAATGACACTCACATCATTACCTCTTCAAAAAGTGGGTGCTCAATCAGGGTCTGAGGTAGTGCGACCATTACATGCCCTCAATCCTCTGCCCACTTTTATAGAGCCTAACTTGGGTCCTGTTGCCATAAAGTTAGTTTGTGGCTTCCCGGTTAGTGCTCTAATGCACCATTGATCATCTTCCTCTTCTGTTACTTCGCTGATATAAGATGATGGCTCATAGGATGTGTTAAAATCTCCTGCTAGTATTATTTCTTAGTTCGGGTGGAGTGAGTCTAGAGTTTCTCCAAGAATAGAGAGGGTAGGGGATTTAATATTAGCCGGATCCGTTCTTACATAAATATTTAGAAAAACCAGAGCCAGTCCCGATGGTAGCAGAGCGACGACCCCCATTAAGGATAAGCATTCTAATTGTAATAGGGTGCATGACTTAAACACATTATTTTTCATAAGAATCATGAGACCCCCTGAAGCCTTCCCTGTTCTGGTGGTTTGGCTTCTACGCTGTAGGTCATAAAACCATAGACAATTTTTTTTTCGGTTGTTCAGGTCTCTTAAAACATACAGATACAGATGTCATGCTTACTTATATACTGTAGCCAATCAGGGTCACCCAATTTAAGTGGAATCCCTGCCAAATTCCAAGTTATTAAACTAATATCGGTTTGCGTTTGAATGACCTCAAGATCAGCTATATGTGGAAAACTTAAGCTAGGAATAGTTGAGGTACCATCCAATCTCGCCCCATCAGGACAATGACTAACAAGATTTTCGTTAGTCCTACTCAGGCCTGAGGGGTCATCCGGGAGTGTTTCACCCCAGCCTCTTGCCCCATTTATCTTTAGATCACACAATTTTTGATTTCCACCACCCCTGTGTTTCTCCTCCTATCACTAGGGGGATCTAAGACATCACCAGCAGGGTTAGCTATCACACATGCTGACACTGTGCTAGGATTTATACAAGTATTCCATATGTGTTCAATGCTCAGTCAATCAACTGCATTCAGGTTAGAGGCAGATTCCAAGTGGCTAGCTTGCACAGTTGCGCTGAGAAGCCTTCAGGATTTCTATTGTTTGAGGGAGATAATTTCAGCCTGATCCCCGATGCGTTGTTTCCCAAAAGATGGCAAGTACGAAGTTCGAAATTTATCAGGTTCTCCACTAGCTGTTTGATACACAAAGTGACCTGTATACAATCAAAGGCTGCAAAGTCTGAGGGGCATCGCCTGGCATCCAAAATGTCAGATCTAATCACTGAAAGGCATTTACGTTTCGACCGCAACTAGAAAATTACTTTGTTAATTAGTGTATCAGTGTCTTCATAGTCTCCAAGGTTTAGTTTAGGCACTCTTGTCAAGTAAATGAAATTTTTAAAATCTCGATTTGCTCTTCCTTGGGTATTTGCAGGTAAAATTCTTGAGGGGTAATCTCGCTGGGGACAGAAGGCAATTTCTTGTGCATTATCCGAGTAGGTAGAAGAGGTTGCAATGATACCGTCTACTCCACCCTTGTCCAATTTAACAATAGATGATTTAGGGGCCATGCTATTAGATACTACTTGGTTTGAGAGCTTTGGGGGTCATGTAAATTGATTTACATAAGGGGCTCTTAGAGGTCGGGTAACTTCCGACGCATTTTTGGTCATTTGAATAGAGCTTGAGGCGACAGTGGAATTTGATGCCCGTTCTGCTCCCTTAGAAGCTACTGCCGCTTTGGAAGAATACTAATCTATATAAGGTTTCACAAGCGGTTCAGCTGGGCTTGCTTGATTGCAGTGGCAAAGGGAACTTGTCTGTTGCAGCAAGGAAACTTGATCCACTAATGAGACAACCAAATTACTAAGATGGTCCAATTTTAATTTTAATGTGAGTAGAGTTACTGTCTCAGCAGATGTCCCGGCGCCTTGTTGAGCCCCATTTTTAGTTAGGTTCACATAGTTCTTCCCGGGCTGGGCCTGTAATGAATGCGAGTATGACCCTCCGGTGTCCTCAGGAGATTGAAGAGGTGCGAAACGATTTTGACAAGGGATAATAGGAGCAATGATAACTTCCGGAAATAGCGGGCATTGGGCATAGCTAGATGGTTCCGTAAGTTCTGTTTCCTAATGTTTAGGCAATAAAGAGACTATGTGAAATAACAGGATTTGCAGTTTGTACAATAGCCAACTTTTGAGTTTTTTTGATTTTTGCATTTTTAAATATGGCCGGAACCCTTGGAGCTTTTTCCTTACCCTTCCCCTTATCAGTGTTTGATGGATTTAATAGAGACTCAACCTCTTCAATTAATAAGTCAATATCCGCCAGCGTGTCGGTATTGGCATTTGCGTGCGGGTCAACTGTCAGCCTCTTCTGGTCTGGTTTCCTGGGTTTTTTGCATTAATTTCAGCCCTTGGGAGATCACCAGCTTTCCTTTTACCCATATTGTTAATTAGATTAGATTTTCCCCTGTGTACAACGTAACCCACAGAGAGAATACAAATAGAAAGAAAGAGTGACTCACTCAGATTCGGCAAAGCCAGAAGAGATGTCAGCTTACTCTCTCACGGTCCTTTTGGAAAGTCAACTCCTGGGGAAGATCCAGATCAATACGCTACTGCAGCATCATCAGAGCCAGGAATCAAAGAGAGCACAGGCTGAAACAGCACCCCGACTGTAGATGTTAGAGAAGGGGCCCGGCCCGGCCTCCTCCAGCCAGTGACGGGTAAGGACGGGCCCGCCCTTGGCCTGGCAAGCCCGCGCGCGTCCCACGCTGAGGGAGCCCGGGACTGCTTTTATGCGCCTCCTGGTGCAGAGAGGGTGTGTGGGCGCCTCTTGGTGCGTGGACAGCTGGGGGATGAAGTCCCCAAGGGTAAAGTGGCGAGTGCTGGTCTCTGTTGCGGGCTTCCGCGCTGCTTGGTTTAACTGAGACCCATTTGGCCTATAAGGATGGATATATGCTTAAACAACTGGGATACGATGTTTTAACATGCACCTCTCAGACAGTTTCAATTCAGGGGGTCGCCATAAGGAAATTTAAAAGCTTAGCTATAACTGTATTATGAACTTCAGTAGATTTTAAAGGAAGTTGGGCAATAGCGCAGTTGTTGATCTTGGGACAAAAAGTCACTATCTGCGTGGTCTATGGTCCTTACATTGACAACCCTGACATATTTGATTATCTATGCTCCAATCTCCTCATCAAGTTTTTTTTTGCTAAAACAATCAAAAAATTACTATCTTTTATCTAACCCTGGGTGAAGTTTGCGTAGCCACGCTATGCGAGGCTACGCGAAATAACACAAAAACTCCACAACGCTACGCGTAGCTACGTGAGCATGAGGAGTTGCTTGTTTCCGCATGCTCGCGTGTGCTCGCGTATGCTCGCGAGATGTTTTTGATGTTCGGCAACGCGGATGACGTGTTCGGGGGAAATATCGCGCAAACTTCACCATGCGGTCGCCAATGGGCACGGCCATCTTGTTTTCCTATTCTTTGCATGGTTCTGGGGCCTGTTTTTCAATCCCTCTCCAATCTTTTCAATCCCTTCTTTTTTACATTGTTTTTCTGATCTCTTTTATTTTTATTATCTATTCCTCTCTCTCCCTAAGTGTATATTTTGCGTTTTATTTCTACTTTTACTGCGTTTTTTTTACTTTTCTACTGTTTTATATTACTTCCTTCTTTACTCTCCTACTTCTTCCCCTGACTTTATTTTTTACTGCAAAATTTTCTTTTCCGCCACGCCCACCCCAGAACCATGGCTAAGCGCCTGCGCCCAAGAAGAGCTGCCTACCTTGCAGCAGACTGCGCCCGGAAGGGGTGCAGGCCCGGGCCCTTTTTAGCGAGCCCATAACCTGCTGACCCACCGGTGGGCAGACATCTTGGACCGGGAGCAGGACCTGCTGGACCTGCTAGGTGCTGAGGTCGTGGAGCTTGGTAAGTAGCTAATACTAGTTGTATTGTGTATTCTCTAGACTGTGTTACTGTTATTGCGAATATAATTTTTTTCCAAATAGCAAGAATGCTGCTGCTTACATTGCAGGTAAATTACGTTTAAAAATCTTCTGTGATTGTTATTCTTCCTGATACAGGTGCTCGGCATTACTAATCTTACTTGTTTGCAACTTTGCGCTCGCTTGGGCTGATTATGTAAGAGTTTACTTTAGAGAACTTAAGTTAGGTAATGCTAGAGAGACTCTAGTCCTTCCTTTGTCCTCGTGTCACTAAGATAGTGGTGGATTGATAGGTAGTTTAGTTACTTAGTTACTTAGTATTAGTTGGTAATTTTTAGGCGGTCTGCGTGACGCATCCTCTGTCACGTCACGTGCTGCTGAGTGCTGCTTACTCCAGTCCTTAGTAGTACCTTTTGTAGTTTGTTAGTGAGTGAGTAATAGGCTTAGCAGAACGTCAGCAGCAACCAACCAACAATTTGGTGTATGCAAAAATGTATGCATGCGTCCTCCATCTATGCATTTTGAGGACTAAAATAAATCGAAATGCAGACTTAGTGAACAATTGGCAGGTCTAGAATAGGTGGGCTAGGTCAGGTGGTACTTAGGCTTAGGATTCTGGAATCAGAATGGAACACTGGATTAGTGTTCATAAATAATAACTAGATGGTCTGCGAATCCCGCGAACTACTAGTCGATCAGATTAGATAGGTCAATTATTGCAATTGTTGTTTCCAAAAATGTTTTTTGGAGCGTTTTAAAAAATATTTTATTTGTTTCACACCAATCATCAATGTTTGTCTCTTTCTTGATTATATCTTACATGATCAGCACCCAGGGGCAAGAAGATGTGGTCAGAGTCAGCGGGAGCAGCTGGACAGTCACAACAACAAGATTCCTCCGAATCCCAGGGCCAGGACCGCTCCTCTACCATGGGCTCTGCTGCTGGCCCCAGTAAGTCATCCAGTTGTTAATATCAATAATTATATTTCCCTAACTTATACTGCACCTTATTTTTTCCGAACTATTATTTCCGTGTCCTAATTCTATTTTTTACCAAATCTACTTCGATCTAGACTATCTGTTCCTAAATTCTTGTTATCCCTGCCTCTAACTGCCTCTGCTTTGACTCTCTGTACTACTACTATATTAGTCTGTCTGTAGCTAAGTTTGCCCAGTTACCCACTCTTTATTTTTATTTAAAAGGTTTTAAAACTCAGATTCACCAATAGCTCTAGCCACTGAGTCCAGTCCTTTGGGTTGTCCTCTTCTAGTCTTCTTAATCTTGATAGGCTTTTCGACAATTCCCACCAACGAAATGCCCAACCAGATATTTTACTATTTTTGATAGGATAGGACATACTCCTACTAGTGTCTACTCTACTCTAGTACCCGATTTGTACTAGTGATGTATGTGGTATTTATATGTATTTTAACTTTTTTTTCACTCTTGCTAGTGAAAAAGAATAAATAGGGGGAGGTGTATATGGCATCTAAAAAATGTGTAATGTTTTTTTCTAGGCGTACCGACCACCAGTGCTGGGGCCAGCGGCGGGACAGGCAACGCCAGCCAGGAGGGAGCAGTGGATGTGGCAGCTGCCACAGGAGTGGGTGAGCCATCAGCAGTGGGGGGCGGTGGTAAGTTATACTTATATTCCTTACTTATTGACAATAGTTACACACTCGCTGCAAGGGTGTACACTGTATGTTGAGAGAGACTAAGTTGTTGTGAACAACGGTTAAAGAAGACAACCTTTACTTAGCATTAGAGCAATAGCATTAGCAGTGGGAGTAGTAGTTGAGTAACTAATGGCCTCTTCTATCTGACTTCAACTCAGCTGGGAAAGTTTTATGGAGAAGACTAAGAGTCAGATGACCTTGATGGATGGGTTGAACGAAAAGGGAAAGAAGGATGGAAGGAGGAAGGACGGGCGAGATGTAATATATATGACTGGCAGAGAAGGATACGTGCCACGTGGGATGCATGCATAGATGGCTGATAAGAATCAGATGCATGGGTGGTTGAAGGATGGGTGGAAGTTGAAAGAAAAGATGCCTGCCTGGATGGATGAAACTGTATGGGTGATAGCAAGAATCCTCCGGGGTGTTTCATGGGTCAAACTCAAAGGCAAGCAAGGAAGAAAGGAAGGATGCATGGGTGGTGTTTTAAAAAAAAATTAAATGTTTGTTGTTGAAATAAACTAAGGTTTGTTGAGACTGAGAGGTCAAGAAGAATGATAGACATGTTTACTTTAGATGCATGCCTGCCCTGGATGGTATTCATCATAGCATAGGTGGAGGGTAGACTGTCACTGGCTGAAGAGTCTTTGAAGAGAATGAAATAAACATCGCCAGAGTAGCAAAGCCAAGAAGAATAGAAGTTGTATTTTCAGAATACTCCCTTGACTCACAGTAGTTTGCAAGCACAGCATACATTTTGTGTATGTATGATATCAAGCGCCTCCCTCCGACTCCGAGGCCCACTCACTACCTATGTTAATTTATTTTCGACTGTGTCAGCCTGCCATGGATGGCCTATTGGCTGCATGGTTACACAATCAATCAAAACAAAGTACCTCATGTCATCCCATACCTATATACAAGCAATGATCATTTGGATAAGATATCATTATCATCTGCCTTGTTGTAGTAGTCAGGGCAGGGTGAAAGTGAAATTGAGCAGTTGCCCTGGCCTTGATGTAACAGAGTATGGCCAGTACCACCCATAATAGAAAAAATAAGATGATTGTGTAGTCAGCTTCCACACCTGTAGACAGTAGTAAATAAAACTAACGTGAAAAATAACGTGAGTCTGCGTCACGAGTATGTTTGTCTTGGGCGCAAGCTGACTGAGCTGGCATGCCGGGTACAACAAGGTTACTTAATTTAGCTAAACAAGAGAGAAGAAGAAAACTGGTGTACTCGAGTCCATAGATAGTTACCACAAATGTTATGTCATGTGCTTGCTAGTGCTACTGTACCACTATGTGTAGAATTAATTTTGTGTTACTGTTTTGCTAACAGTATTGGTTACAATAGTCTTTTTTCTTTTTTGATATAGCTACTCCTTCCCAACCAAAAGCAAAACCAGACAGGAAGGAGTTGGCAGCCATGGCCCGGCGCCGGAAGCTTGAGGCCATCCGCAATGAATATCGGCGGCTGGTGGCTCTGGCGGAGGAGGAGGAGGAGGCAGCAGCAGCTGCAGCCTACTCCAATGCCCCGTGCCCCACCCAGGCCCCTCGAGTGGTACGGTGCCACGGTCTGGCAGCCGCCCGCCGCACTTCATCCAGCACTGCTGCCCCCCCGTGGATGCAATTGCCGAGCTTTTAAGTGCTGCATGTTCCTCCGAATGGAGCACCTAGAGGAGCAGGTAAAGGAGGTTCTGGCGATTAACCGGAGACTGCGAGCCCGCCGATAGAGATCCTGTTGGATTGCCCCTTTTTTATTCTTTTTTTTGGTGGGTGGGCATTGGGCTACGTTGGGGAAAAGTTGGGGTTTATATATTTATGGACAATTTTATTTTTTTACTTTATTTAACGGACATTGGTTGGACTCTTTATCTTTTTGGACATTGGTTGGGGTTAGGGAGAGGGGTGGGTCAGGTGTTGTGGGATTTTTTACATTAGTTTATTTTGTTAGGGGATTAAATTATATTTATACTTAAACTTTACATACGATGTAATGTTTTGTGGGGAGGTTACTCTGAGTCTTTTACGTCACATGGTTTCCTTCCTTTGCTGCTGCAGGGCCGCAGCCAATTTTTGATTTAAATAATCTGCCAATTTTGTAACACACGAACAGATAGATGCGGTACCCTCACTGAGTGACTTGTCCTACTAGTACTGTCAGTCTCTCCTCCTAGTCTATGCAGTCTGCAACTGGACTCAAGGGTGTGGGTGTGTGAATTAATGAATTATCTTCCATTATTAATTATGCCTCCCCCAAACTTCTTCTCTTACCTGTGATTGATGTTTAAACTTAGGCACAGCGATGGCTGCATGGTGAGGATTGTTTGGTTTCCCAAGATGCCATGGTTGCGGTGGTAGTACAGTATACACTGGCAGTAGCATTTGCAAAAAAAGAAAATGAGACAGTCAGTCGCCTGAGAGAGACTATGGAAGGAGTAGTAGAACGAAGTACAGTACAGTACACAAGAAGACTGCCAAACAAAAAAGCATAATAATGATGATTAGCAATGCTAAAGTAACATAATGGTGGCGGGGATAGCCTAGTACAACAAGTTACAAACTGTAGTTGACTCGAGTCACTCGATACAAGCATAACCTTTAGTGCTGTAACTTAGGAGGGGATGATGAATCCAATCGATGCCGGCAATTAATTATGATGGATTATGTTCCTTTGGAAAAAAATTGACTTGCAAATATACTGAGCATGGGTGGGCATTGGCAAGCAGAAGAAGATCCTCGCCCTGCCTTGAAATTGAATTAGTGTTGCTTTCACCACATTTGCCCCAGCAAGTGTGTGATCAATTATTGGTGTAAATTTAATTTAGTCACACCTCAATATAAATCACACAACCCGGGGGAAGAGGGTTAGGGTTTGATGAATGGTTGGGAAGGGGTATTTGAGGGAAAGGTTTGACAAAGACAAACACTACACATTGACAACAACAACTGAACACACACAAACTTGCCAGACGACCATCATATATCTGTTAAGGGAGAAAAAGGAAATGCATGCATGATGATGATGACTTGATGATTAATGATAATAAGTAGCACTTACTAACTGGAGTAGTAGACAGTACAGGGCAGCAGTATATTATTAATAATTATGCTATTTGCCTTGCCTGTCTGCCCTCAGAGAGACCCAAACTACATACATTTTATGTTCTGTTGTACCGGGCTTCCTTTTAAAGCAAGAAATTAAAAAATTTCTATAGGGATCAATTATAAGCAAAGAGCAAACATAATAACAACAACAACAAACACACAGTTGTAATGATTGGAGAGAAAAAATAAATCAAATTATTTAAAAGATGATGAATGATACTAAAGTTACTGTATGTTATCCTGGTCAAATTGGGGAGTTGCATCTCGGCATTCCTCTTGGTCCTCCCTTTTATGGACGCTGCGTCCGTCAATCTTGGGTGCCACTGCCTGCCTGGCGGATGCGGATTGGTAGGTGAGTGTGAGTTGTTTTTCTCTGTTTAGCACAGGGTAAAAGCCGGCCTGTAAGTGTAGATGGAAAAACAAAAGGGATATTGAAAAATCAAGGAGAAAAAAAAAGCATGAATTACGGAGGAGTTTTCAGAGGCGGCATGGCTAAATCATGTCTACTCTGTTGTATGTTTCCAGCATTAACCTACAACAGCAACATGACAGAGCAGGCCCACGGCGCCGACCCAACCTCCACTTAGCTTAGATTTTGACTGAGCCAGACAGTCATAGAGCACACATATACAGCCACATAGCATTTTCCAAAGTAAGTAACTAGATCAATGCATGGCTGTCAGTCATACCACTACTACACTTGACTACTCGATTCCACCACTACTGCACAGATATGTAGGTCTGCTGTGGTTGTTGTTGACTTGTTTACCTTTTATGCCACTTCGTGATTTGAAACGCCCTGAGTTATTCCAACAATCATCTCCAACCCAACTGACTGACTGCGAAGATACTATGTGGTCATCATCATGGTGTTGTCCAACTCAGTCTGTAGTGTACCGAGTGAGTCCAGAATCCATATTCAAAAATGCAATGGATCGGCCTGCAGTAGAAGTGCAATTTTGTTATTAAACAGCAAGAGGGGAAACATTGACTTGAGTCACTTTTAGTGTGTAGATTAAATACTAGTACACTTTGACTTCACTTCATGCACAACAAACAACAACAACAACACAAACACCAATCACTCAGAGTCAGCGTCCAATGCATGACATCCTTACCTGTTCCTTCTCATCTTAAGTTAAGGGGCAGTCTCTCTCGGCTCGGAAAGGAGGATAGCTATAGTCATCATGTTCTACTTCTTCTGGAGGGACTCGACGAGGCAACATTTCTTCATCCAATGTCTGGCTTGAGGGAAATGGATTTAGGGCGAGTCAGGAGGATGGAGCAGGACTCGGAGGAGTGGACTTAAATGCACACAGCTGCAACTCCAATATGGCAGTAAAAAGAGAAGATGGTGGTGATGGATTTGTTGTGATTTGAACCAGAAATACAGAGACACACACAAATAATAAAAGTAAATAAGGAAGATAGAAAGTAACAAGTTGAAAGCCTAGTTGTCAGGGAAGTAGAGCTTGTCCTCAAACTCTGGTGGTTCAACCAGAAGTAGGTCATCTAACACACTACTTCCGTCACCTAAGTCGCTGTCCTCATCTTCCTGCTGTGATTCATGTATTTTGTACTCCGGTGGTATAAAGTGCTGATTCATTTTGATCATGGTTAACCTCTCCACGTTTTTGAGCGAGAGACTGGTCCTTTTCACTGTTACAATGGCACCAGCAGCACTGAAAACACGCTCAGAAGAGACACTTGTTCAGGGCAAGCCATATAGTTTATCACCAGCATGCTGAGGACTGGCCATAGGTGCCTTTTCCCATACCAATACACCAATGGGTTTTGATCAATGTAGACCTCTGTTGGGTCATCCAGATAGGCCTGGACCAACCGCTCAATGCTCAGGGGTGCTACGCTTTGCTAGACCTCTTTTGCCTTTGCATCAGCACTGGACTTAACAAGCCCTTGCTGTAGATACCAATCCTGTGCCGATTTTACTGGGGCTGATGATCCTGTTCTTGCTGTTGTTGATAGTGTTGGTGACTGCTGTGAGCCAAACGCACTGCCCTCAGGCTCTGAAGTTGAACTTGACGCTGGATGCCCTGCTGCAGTACTTGTTGTGGGTTGGAGTTGCGGGCCTTTAATTACCAGCCGTTCTTTTTCCAAGTCACTGGCTGCCTCAGCTATCCAAGTTTTGTACTGGGCAACATCCACTTCTGAAAAAGGAATTAATGGCTTAGTGTTCAGTGCTGATTTGTACCGTGGATTCAGAATTGTGGCAGAAATGTAATGTTTGTCTGACACAATCTTAGTTTGCACCCTTGTATTTTCAGCTAAGCGAAGGGCTAAGCTCTCCACCAACTCTTATGCTTCATTTTTTCCTCCACACCTGCGTACGTGTCAGACACCACCTTCAGCTGTTGCTCTAGTATGTGCAACAATGGGATAGCTTGGCCCATAGTACAGTCCTCCTTGCTGACTTCACGTGTGAAGAGCTCGAAAGGAAGTAGCATCTCTGTCAGGCATTTAACAAGGCCCCATTGGTCCATCTCAATGGTCATGCCTTTCACAGTAGCATCCCCTAGTCTTTGCATGACATAGTCATTGATTGGTCTGTACTGCTCAAACAGACGTTCAAGCATGTAATAAGTTGAGTTCCAACGTGTTGGCACCTCCTGGATGAGTGCTTTGACTGGCATTCTATGCTCACATTGAATGATCCTCAGCTGATTCTGGGCTTTAAAAGAATGGCTGAAATGTGTGCAAATTCTTCTGCAGGTGGTCAGTAAGTTGCTGACTCAGTATTCTTTTTTCAGAAAGTCTTGAACAATAATGTTAATGCAATGCACCAAACACAGGACCTTGAAAGAGCCCCCATCGCCCATGGCCTTAACTATATTACTGCCATGGACAGATGATAGCTCAGGCCCTGACATTGTGAAAGCCACGCCACCTGGGTATCTCTGCCGCTACCTCAATAGGCCAAGAAAGAGAGGGGGGGGGCTTAGCTATAATATTTCACAACTCACTAAAGGCTGCCTTTCATAAAGCCTCCAATCTGGCCTGTGAGGCTCTCTCCTTTAGTTTTGGACTTTCACAACATCATACGTTTAAGGGCATTTTATTATACAGACCCCCAGGACCTAGGAGCACGTTTCCAAATTCCATTGGGAACTTGCTGGAAGAGGGGCTGTGTACGGATTCATTCGCAATTCTGGGAGATTTTAATTACCACTTGGAATTATTGAAGGACTCTGACACAGTGGCCCTCACAGATCTGATGAAGAGTGTTGACCTGAGTCAGCATGTGATGGGCCCCACGCACATGGCTGGTCACACTCTGGATGGAATTTTCTGAAATCATCCAAATTTGCGGTTTACGGGCGCACTGCCTCTGACGTGGACAGATCACGCGGGGGTTCAATTTGAGATTTCCCTAGCCACCAATAACAGGACAGTAAAAGGCCCTAAGACTCAGATTAAAAGCAGAGCCTGGAACAAAATTGAGAGTTTGGACTTACAAGCTGTACTCATGGCCTCGGTTGGTCAGATACCAACAGGACTAGAGGAGGCGGTCACTCATTATACATCTTGGGTGGAGTTAGCCTTTAATACACTAGCCCCAGGCAAAACGTTACACCCTAGAAGGTCCCATCCTACAGCCCCCTGGTACTCAGAAGAAGTGCGGAGACAAAAACTCTCCTGTAAGCTTCTTGAGCGGAACTGGAGGAAATAATATAAGGAAGAGGAGAAAATGAGTTATAAACGAAGACTTGCCACTTATAAGCAACTCTTAATCGAGGCAAAGAAAAAGTTTTTTACAAACCGAATTAACTCTGCAACTAACTAAAGAACTCTTTAAAACTGTCTCGAATCTGGCCTGCCCCACCACGACAAAAATTGAGGCAAATCAGGAATTATGTGATGACATCGCCAGGTTCTTTCAGAACAAGGTAGAGGTCATTTTTTCGGACTTTAGTAACCCTAACCCTGAGGGAGCAGGAGTGCGGTTGGAGGGAAAGAGGCCAATTTCTGACCCCTCCCTGGTTTTGGATAAATTTGGTCCATTGTCCACAACTGACACAGAGAAGCTGCTCCTCTGCGCACGATCAGGCTCCCCTTATGATCCTTGTCCAGTCTCAGTTATTAAACGGCCCTGGCTCCCGTGGCCCTAATACTCACCCCTTTGTTCAATACAATGTTTGAAACCGGGCACTTCCCCAGGTCATGGAAGCTGGCCTCGATATTGCCTCTGCTTAAAAAGCCTAATTTGGACCCAAAGGAGCCAAATAACTTCCGACCCATATCACGCCTCCCATTACCTGCAAAATTGGTTGAGAAAACCATGAACTCTCAGCTTAGCTCTTTTCTATGTGAAACCAATGTCCTGGACCCTACTCAATATGGGTTCAGAGAAGGGCATAGCACAGAATCTGCCCTGATAAAATCAACGGAGGAGATAAGGGAGGCTGTGGACAGGGGAGGCAAAGCTGCTCTGATTATGCTGGACCTGTCTGCAGCCTTTGATACGGTCCATCATGACGTACTGATGGACCGCTTGCTGGCATGCGGCATTCATGGTAAAGCATATGAACTCTTAAGATCTTTCTTGTCGGACAGATCTCAAACTGTGGCACTGGGCGTCTTCCATTCCAAACCTTTTTCGCTGCCATGCGGAGTGCCTCAGGGGTCCTCCCTTAGCCCCACTCTTTTTAATGTATATCTTTCCTCCCTGGCTACCCTGATTAGTTCTTTTGGGTTTAGCCTGACATCGTACGCAGACGACACACAAATTGTGGTGGCTCTGCGCCCTGGTCAGGCAACAGGAATAGAAGACAGGTTCCACGATTGCATGGCAGCAATCGGGAGCTGGATGTCACAAAATTGCCTGAAACTGAATTCAGGAAAGACCGAGGTCATCCTATTTGGCAATGATCCCAATTTCTGGACCCCAAGGTGGTGGCCAGAAAATATGGGGATTCTTCCAATTCCCATCAGGAAGGTGAAAAACCTAGGAGTCATCATTGACGAGAAACTCAACTTTGGGGACCAAATCAATGCAGTGGCATCTTCCGTCTACCTTTTAATCAGAATGATTAAAAAAGTTCTTCCTTTTCTGCCAACTAATAGCAAGCGGACTGTTGTCACTGCACTTATCATGTCCAGACTTGATTATTGCAACAGCCTGTATTTAAATATACAGGAACGTTTTTTGAATAAATTGCAACGGCTGCAAAATGCAGCAGCAAGGCTGATTACTGGTACTCCCAAATATGCCTCCATTTCTAAGGAAATGGAAATACTGCACTGGTTGCCGGTCAGGAAACGGGTGCTCTTTAAGGCATTGTATACCGTGTTTAAGGCACTTCATGGTATAGGCCCAGACTTCTTAAAACGGCAAATGCAGTGGTATATACCCAGAAGAACCCTGCGCTCCGGAGGAGCCAAGTTGGTGATAGTGCCACCCGTTAAAAAAACCTCTTGGGGAGGGGGAAGCTTTACGGTGTGCGCAGCTAAGGCCTGGAATGATCTTCCCTTGAATCTGAGAAAGGCCCCGGACCTCCTCACTTTTCGGAGAGGATTGAAAACCTGGCTCTTTACGCTTTAATCCTGTTCTCCTATCTTAATTTCTCAGAGAGTTAGTGGGCAGTGCCAGGACACCTTCGGCTAATTGCCCCGCTTTAGAAATAGCGATAAAAAAAAAAACATTGTCCGTGGCAACAAAACCAATGTTAAGCCCTCTTGGGTGCAGCCATTCAAAGACCTTGCTGTTAAACTCTTCCAAAATGTTTGCAGCAGTATGAGATTTCTCCATGGCGAACATGACTACAGTTGCATGTTTACGAGTGGCATTAAAAATCGCAGCAGTGTCAACAACACCTGCTGCAGATATCTTTTCTCTAACCCCCACATAAGAGATCCAGAGTGCAGTGATACACATGTAATCAGTGGCTTGGCAACTGGTCCACATGTCTGTTGTCAGGTGGATATTGTGAACAGCACTCTGCTGCAAAGCTTGTCTAAGCAATTCCAGCACGTCGTGATGTAGTGCTGGAACAGCAACTCTGGCGAAATAGGACTGGCTGGGAACCTTCCATTTTGGGCAGATGGCTGTCACAAATTCCAGAAAACCCACCCCTTCCACAAAAGTAAAAGGGAGAAGGTCCAGCGCTAACATTTTCACCAGATTCGTATTGTACAAACGTGCCGTTTGGTGGTTGCGTTCGTACTGCCCCTCCGACCTAAGCATGCTGACAATGGTAGGCTGGATTTTTTTCCTTTCTGGTGCCGCTGATGCAGGTGACGTCTTGAACCCAGATGTTGTTAGCCTCAACGACACACTTCTTTTTCATTACGGTACTCTGTTGCCTTGGTGTCTCAGGCTCTTACTACGGTGCCACTGAGATGTTGCTGAGAATGATGACGATGTGGGCGGTAGTGGTACCACTGCACTGCTGGGGAAAGGGCTACTTTGTGTACCAGAGAAAATGTCTCCCTCTTCTTCACCTTCCACCGCGATCATATCTTCTTCTACTTCTTCATCCACACCAACAGCAATGGGTGCAGTTTTACTTTTTTGGCCTTTAAGGTGTTCCTCCCACTGGATCAAGTGGTGTTTTTTCAGATGGGTTGTTTGGCCTCCGGTACCATAGTTTGTACCAAGCTTACCCCGACTAACACTATGTCGACAAATTGAGCATATAGCAACGTTCTCCTCCTTACTGCTAACCGAAAAGAAGTCCCAAACTGGGGAGGTGAACTTTCTTGCGCTGCTGGAGATGCCACTTGCAATGCCGGATGAACTGGAGGTTGTGCCTGGAAATTGACTCTGTGCAGTACCACTACCTACTGAGGTGGTGGTTGTACTGGATGTAGGTCCCTGCCGGGCCTTTGCAAATGCAAATATGGAAGCTGGAGGTGGTGTTGGTGTTACCTGTGTTGGTGGTATCCGTGCCACATCCTTCACGGCAATTTGACTGGCTGCCTCATGGGCTTGGGCCTAGGTTGGTGGGGTGGGCCCACTGATGCGGAGGTGCTGCTTCCAGCTTGCTCCCCGGACACCGCTGCTGCAGGATTAATTTTTTGTTTCCCCAAAAACATCCTGGGTGGCACACTAGTCTTGGTAAGTGCCACTTCTTCCTTCTTCTGTTCCTTCTTCTCACTGGCAACTTTCTTGGTACTGGAGGACCTGGTACCTTTCTTTGGGGCCATCTTCTTCAGATGTCAGCAGGACGTAGTTGCACAAGTTGCAGAGATGTCTGTGGCCATACATCACGTGACGTTGTGCACAGCAGGACTTCTGTCTGGCAGTACAATGGGTGATGATGATGACACCTCCTCCTCAGTGTTTTGTGCACCTAATAGCAAAGAAGCCAGAAGAACATCAGTGAAATGTTGCATTTGTTGTTGTGGTTCAATTAATACTAGTACAAACAAACAAATATAATGTATAACTTAGTGTGTGGTGGTCACACTTGTTAGTGTTATATTTTTAAATTTTATTAACTCAGTTATTAAAAAAACATAACAACAGTGTAGCCATTTGTGAGACTTTGACAACAAGGGTTTTCATGGTATACTGTATACACTCAGGAACGATAGGAAAGAAGAAGAAGAACAAAAACAAAAATACAAATGTAATGGAAGTGGAACCTGCTTGGCATTAATTTGCGCATCACGTCATTCAGGGAGCTGCAGCTGGCAAAGGGGATGGAAGCAGTAAGCCAAGAGGAACAAAGGAAAGACATGCAGGCCTATATGGCAAAAGCAGCACACTACTAAACTACCACCACAAAATGGCCACCAGCCACACAGTCCCTCACAGTCACAACAAGCAGGAGGCCTGGAAAACAATGAACTCAAGCAGGCCTGGCCAGACAAAGGAGGCATGCTTGCTAAACAACACAGCTTTAATGCAAAAATCCAAAACCAAAAATCCACAGGGTTAAAAAAGATTGGAAAGTTACACAACACAAGTACAACCACAGCACACACACATCCAACAAAGGCATTTATTTAACACACATCAAAAAAAGTGAAATACCCCAAAAAAACACATTTTGCAATTCAATCCAATGCCATCCACGCCCTAAATGATGTTTAAATTCAACAGACACCACATAAACAGTTGTTTCATGCACCCATGAGTAGCTCTGGGCCTACTGGCTGAAAGGCCTATTGGCAGACTAGGCCACAAGGTTGCAGGCCTATGGCAAAAAGCACACAAGGCCAGGCCACCCACAACAACAAGAAAGGGAAGACAGACAATGCAGGCCTATGGCAAAAGCACACTGCCTGGCTTCATAAAATGACCGCCAGCCACATGGCCAGGCTCCACAAAATGGCCACCAGCCACATGGACAGGCCACCCACAACAACAAGAAAGGGAAGACAGACAATGCAGGCCTATGGCAAAAGCACACTGCCTGGCTTCACAAAATGGCCACCAGCCACATGGCCAGGCCACCCACAACAACAAGAAAGGGAAGACAGACAATGCAGGCCTATGGCAAAAGCACACTGCCTGGCTTCACAAAATGGCTGCAAGCCACATGGCCAGGCCATCCACAACAACAAGAAAGGGAAGACAGATAATGCAGGCCTATGGCAAAAGCACACTGCCTGGCTTCACAAAATGGCCGCCAGCCACATGGCCAGGCCATCCACAACAACAAGAAAGGGAAGACAGACAATGCAGGCCTATGGCAAAAGCACACTGCCTGGCTTCACAAAATGGCCACAAGCCACATGGCCAGGCCACAACAACAAGAAGCATAAGCTAAGAGGAACAAAGGAAAGACATGCAGTCCTATATGGCAAAAGCAGCACACTACTAAACTACCACCACAAAATGGCCACCAGCCACATGGTCACTCACAGTCACAACAAGCAGGAGGCCTGTAAAACAATGAACTCAAGCAGGCCTATATATGGCCAGACAAAGGAGGCATGCTAAACAACACAGCTTTAATGCAAAATTGCAAAAACGAAAATCCACAGGGCTAAAAAAGGTTTGCAAGCTACACAACAACCACACCACACACACACATCCAACAAAGGCATTTATTTAACACACACCAAAAAAGTGAAATACCCCAAAAAAAGACTTTTTGCAATTCAATCCAATGCCATCGATGCCCTAAATGATGTTTAAATTTAATCGAGACACCACAGAAACAGTTGTTTCATGCACCCATGAGTATCTCTGGGCCTACTGGCTGAAAGGCCTATTTATTGGGCCAGACTACTGGACTAGTGAATTAAATAAATATTGCAAATTGATTGCAAAAGTTGTAGAAAATGTAGTGAACTTTGCAACATGTTTCCTTTATAAAACAAAACTAGTAGAAAAATTACATACAAAGAGAAACAACTAGGCCCCTACTGAAACTACAGACCACCCACAACAATAAATTCAAAAAAAAAACGATGAAAAGTACCAAAAAATGTAGGTGCAATGCCCCAATCAAACAAACAACACCAATTCTCCAACTTACTTGTAAAATCTCAAATCCAAAAGTCCTCAAATCCAATGATATATGATGCAGCAGGCACAAAGAGTGATCCTTCCAGCTCCAAATCCAAATGAAAAGAACAGCACATGGACAAAGCCCTGGGAGGAGCCTGCTGGACAGGATCAGGAAATTGGAGACTCTGGGGCACTTCCTTCTCCTTAAAAAAAAAGTAAAAAAGAAAAAGGACTCCTTGCACAAAAAAGTACAGCCAAATGTCAATCTGAGGAGTTTTTTTCATCCAAATAATCATTTTCGAGAAGGTTTTATGCTGCTCGAGAGATATTCTTCTCCAGATTGCAAATTCTGCGTGTTCGGCATCGCGATCTTCACGGAACTTCCGCCGGATGTCTGATGGTGTGTCCGAATGACGTGTTCGGGATCGCACACTCTCGCGGGATCGCGCGGCCAGCTACCAAAATCTCATGGCGCACGCGAACGGATAGGAAATCTCATCGGCGAACGCAGGGATCCCGGTAAGTTGCTACTGCGCGCACGAAAACGCATTTTGAACCTGCAAATAAGAAAAAAAATCCACTCCGCCACGGATCACGGAGTTTTCGGTAACTCCGCGTTCTACGCGTAACGCGGAGTTGCCAAAAATCCGCAAAATCCGCAAGCAGAGCGGATTTTAACGCCCAGGGCTACTTTTATCCCCACGGATAGCAGGAAAACAGTGATTTCTTCTCTGATTCTTGCAAAGCTGGATTTCTGTAATGGTCTTTATCTTGGCATGCCTGAAAAACGACTCAATAAGTTGCAAATTATCCAAAATGCGGCCGCAAGGCTTTTGCTGGGAATCCCTAGGCACTCATCAGTTCGAAACCAGCTGCATAAGCTACACTGGCTCCCAGTCAAGAACCGCATAATCTTTAAGGTCCTCTGCATCACATATAAAGCACTTCAGCACTTCCTGAGACGCCTACTTTACTGGTATGTCCCAAAAAGACATCTGAGCTCTGAAGGAGCTAAATTGCTAACAATTCTGAGAGTCTTCAAATCCAGCTGGGGTGGCAGTAGCTTCAGGGCAAATGCCCCCATACTCTGGAATGCTCTCCCTCTCTCCATCAGAACACTTCCAACTCTATTTGCCTTCAGGAAGGCCTTGAAAACCTGGCTATTCGAGAAATAAAGACCCACGTCTTACAGGAACTTGCTTACTCTATCTTTCAGCGCCAAGTCACCTCCTGGTATTCGCGCGCTTAATAAATATATTAACATAACATAACATAACATTATTGGAATCGATGGGAGATTTGATAGTAATGGGGGATTTCAATTGTATTATGGATTAAAGGATAGACACTACAAGTAGAAAAGCACAGGCAAGGAAGGGTAAGACGTGCGCCTCTATATTTGAACTAATGCGAATTCATCAACTAAATGATGCTTGGAGGACATTACTTCCAAGCTTACCAGGGTTCATGTATTACTCACCCTCTCACAAACAATAATCAGGTATTGATATGATTTTCGCTAAGGGCACGGCTTAAGAAAATGCCCATATTGAGGTCTGTGCTAAAATTACATCAAAACATATTCCTGTTATGTTAACAATACAGGTAGGAGCAAGAGGAAGAGATGGTCATCTTTCATTTTCATTTCCTCGTCATTTACTCAGCAACCCAGAGTATTGTGGGCATCTTAGAGTGGCACTGGGGGATTATATGGGTAATAATAAGGGTTCTGCTTTGGCATCCGTTGTTTGGGACTGCGTGAAGGCATATGTCAGGGGGGGTGACTCTCCAGTTTATTCTGGACCAGAATAGTCATATATATATCAAGAAGTTGAACTATATTGTCTTGATTGTTTAGGTTTAGAACGCCAGCATGCACAGGCGATCATGGTAAGGGATACTACTTAGCAGCCAATATATTTTTAAGTTGTTAGAGAAGTGGCACATACTAAACAGCAGGCTAACTGAGAAAGTAGCTGCCAGCTATAATAAACATAGAAAGTTACAATATGAATACGGCGAGAAAGTGGGTCAGCTTTTGGCCAGCCAGATTTCTGATAACAAGGCTAGATCCAACATCAAGTGTATCGAAAGGGAGGGAGGGGTGCTTCATTCACAACCACAGGCTATTGTTGAGCAGTTTGGAATATTCTATAAAATAATTTATGGTGAGCTAGCAACCCCCACCAATCTTAGCTTCTGTGAATATCTGCAAGAGAACCAATTACCTCGGCTTGACACTCAGGAGATGATTCTGCTTCAAGGGGATATGGGGTCGGGTGAGGTTGAGGATGCAATCAGTGCTTTGCCCTCTGGCAAGGCTGCAGGCGAGAATACTATTCCACTTGAGTTTTACCAAATCTTCAAGGATATCCTAGCACCTGAGCTTACCAATCTAATTGTGTATATTACAGAGGGGGGAGCCCCTGTATCTTGGAGCATGACTAATATAGTGGTGTTTCCCAAAAAGGGCAAACCACCTGAGGAGAGAAGCTTGTATCAACCAATTTCGTTGACTAACTCTGATGCAAAAATCATCTCTAATATATTGGCTAATCGTCTGGCTCTCTTATACATGGCTTAGTCTCAGATCAACAGCATGGGTTCATTCCCAGGAGAGATACCGCGGCTCATGTCAGTATTGCCATTGAAGCCTTCGACATATCTGGTAAACTAAAAGAACAGATCGGCATGATAATGTTGGATGCTGAGAAGGCTTTTGACAGAGTAACATGGGAAGCACTTTGGTTGAAGAACAGCATTCGGGCTCAGAAGTTGGTTTATATCCTTGGTGCAGAAACTGTATAAGGACCCAGTAACCAAAGTTATGCTGAATGGCATCTTGTCACCTTCATTTTCAGTACAAAGGGGTACACAGCAGGGGTGCCCACTTTTTCCATTATTATTTGCTCCTTATATTGAGTCATTTATCAGACATCTTTGGGGGAATGTGGGTATCCACCCAGTAAACTTAAATGGCATAAAACTTAAGCTAACTGCGTATGTGGATGATATTGCAGTCTTCTCTAGTAACCCAGTAGAAGCTCTAGCTTGTATTACAGAAGAGGCTCAGCTTTTTGACGTCTTTTCTGGGTATAATCTAAACTTGGCTAAAACACAGATTATTCTTACCTGCCAACCTGACATCACGTTAACAACTCTAGGGATTACAGACACAGCCACATATTTAGGTATATAGCTTAGTAGTCAGGTAGAAGATATAGTTACTCTCTACTATGAGCCACTCCTAAAACTGGTGACAGCTAAGTTACGGTAAAGGCACCGGCTTCCTCTTAGTATCCTTGGTAGGTACAATGTTATTTAAAGGAATATATTATCCCCATTTTTATATTTGTTTAGTTCAATTCCACTATTGGTACCTGGATCTTTTTTTGAGTGTTTAGAAAGAATAATTGGAAGTTTTATTTGGGGATATAGGTGGGCCAGAAGAGCCTTAAGTTTAATAAAGCTGACTTACAAACAAGGGGGCTTTAAACTCCCAGATTTTAAACTGTATTATTGGGCTTCATTTGCGGGGCGGCTTCAGAGGTTGTTAATAGGGTGTGAAGCTGGCCTGTCCTCAGTGGCCTATCAACTGTCCTGTGGGCCATCGATTGGATTTATTCTTCATAAGATCACAGACCCAAATTATTACAAGAGGGTAAGATTCAAGATATTTAGGGACATAACAAGGATATGGCAGGAAATTTGTAAGAAATACTCCCTGCCTTCGTTGCATAACTTTACTATACTATGGGGTAATCCAATATTTCCAGAAATATTTCATGATAATACTGGGAAAATCTGGCAACGTTTGGGTATTATTAATTTAGGCCATCTGTATAATAGCCAGGAGGTCAGCTCATTCTATTCATTACAAGAGGAATATGGGCTCCCTCAGCCCTCCTTTTCTAAGTATTTGCAAGTAAGGGATTACTTCCTATATAGGCAGAAACTGCAAGGTAAACCAGTTACATCGGAAATACTGTCCTGTTTATAAGGGACGCCTGCTAGGATTTCAATTAGCTTATTTCATCAGAAACGTTTTTCATCGACACATGATGATAGCTTGCAGATATCTGTAAAATTGAGCTGGCTTCTCGCATCTGAAATAATAGTGAATGACATACAGGATGCCTAGGATACCTTAGACCGATCAGTAGCCTCTGTTCGTCTGAAACATCAGCAATTCAGGACAATCTTTATGTTGAACTGCACGCCGGAGTGTATCTCCAAATGGGCAACGTCTCGAGCCTCACATAAGTCCTATTGCCCGAAATGTAAGTCGTATGCAGCAGACTTAAAGCATATGTTTGTTGATTGTCCAATGCTAAAGCAATTCTGGACGGACCTATCCTCTTTACTTACGGAGCATTTGGGTTACGAATATGATAAGGAAATTCTCCTGGGGTCTAAGCAAGAGTTTATAGCCTATAAAAGGTCATAGGCCTCGATCATCATTGTGTGTGCCCAATTATGCATTGCCAGAGCTTATATAAATCCCACTGTACCGACTGTCAAGGAATGGTGGGTGCTATTACGACAGGTTTATGAATCTGAAATGGCCTTGGCTAAGGCTAGAGGTCCCCGCTCTTGTATGAAGTCAAAAAGGATATGGTCTAGTATGCATTGGGAATAGTCCTGTTTTAATACAAATTGTACAATGATGTAAAACAAAAAAGGGGGGTCCTGGGTTATGGACCCTCTTTAAGGCTCCCATTCTTTCTAATTCCCTACTATCATATCATGTCATATTATTTTTTCCCCGTGTTCTATCTAACTATGTTTGTGTCAATTATGAGTACTATGTTATGTATTTGACAATTGCATGTTGTTCTTTTCTTTCTACTCTTTTTTTTAAGATATATATGCTGGCTAAAATGAAAAAAAATATTATAAAAAAAGAGATACAGAAGGTTTGGTTTACTCCACAGATTTAAAAGCATATGAATGTCTGTATTACATTTCTTTTTTTAAACAACAGCCAATAATAAGACTTTTTCCTGAGTCATCCAACACACTACCAATTTTACTCTCTTTCATGCTGACAGCATCCAGGGCCACAGCTACATTTATTGGGCTAAAGAGGCTGCAAAAAAGAGAGGTATTGGCAGGGACTGGTTTGCTGGATGTGCAGATTTGGCCAGAAAGGGTTAAAGTTTCATCAGTTGCTGTCTTTGGTTAGATCATTTGTGGACTCCAAATTGCCTCACCTCATGATTGTGCATTGTGGTGGCAATGACCTAGGCACATTGACTGGGGTAGTGCTGGAAATCCTAATGAAAGATACCTTTACAGAACTGATGTCTCTTTTCACTCACACTGTCTTGGTGTACTCTAATATATAACAAAGACAGAAATGGAAGTGGACAAATCAATTCTGTCCCCAGATTGACAAAGATGGGAAACATTTTAATAAAACTGTTTCTACATTCCTCAGAGATCATTGTATGGGCTGTATCTATAACAACCTGTGTTTTGACATGCATGGAATTTATAGAAATGATGGAGTGCACTTTACAGATGAAGGCAACAGGGTGTTTCTAAGTAACCTGAAACTCTGCATCCGGTTTTATGCGTAGCAGCCATATACACACAACCAACACAACAGCCCTTGTCAGAGCCACCCTAGTAACCGAAATATTGTGAAGTTGTTTTTTTGTTTTTGACAATCTTCGTGACAACGTCGCGATCCCCACAGACATGTCGCGAAAACGGATAACAAAAGCAGACATTTAATGACCAGCAACACACCCAAAAATAATATGTAAAAAAATCCATTCTGAACATTGGCCTACACACATTACTATATACATGCTTCTTTCAAAGCATGTTTAAACTCATATTTTCATACTGAATTTCTTTAAAATCCATCTTTCAGAACTAATTTCTGTTTTTGCATTTATTCGGGATGTAATTACATGAGTGCATGAGTAGAGCCAGAGTGTTTCAGTAGTACACACGAGTATGTATGTGTATACATATATATATATATATACACACATATATATTCATACATATATGTGAAATCAAATCCCAAGCCTCCTTTGTTTAAATTTGCTTCATTTTACTTCTCTGCTTCAAAAAATGGGAGACGACACATATCTGGTCAGGTTTCATATATTTTTTTATTCTTTCATTTCAATCCAAAGTGCTCCGTGCTGAGTACAACAGACTGAGTACAACCCCGAAGCGTTTCAGCAAAAGCCTCGTAGTGGTCCATCGAGATACAGTGTTAAGAGTGTCCATTTAAAGGGAACCTTCCCTCCTTTTGCCACCATCATCCAATAAAAATCAGAGCATTAAACCTTTTCATAATTCATTTTCTGGTAAAGTACCTTTTGTCATAGACTTTATAAGAATGCAAAAACCTGAAAATAATGTTCATTACAATTTATCAGATTTCATTGAATAAATTAAGTATTTTTATAATCATTTTTTTTGCATTTTGATAAAATAAATATATATATTTTATATATATATTATCTACTGGCAGTCGCCAGTAGATAGTTATAGTTAGGAATTATTATCTATTATCTATAGGAAATTCGTAACATTCTTTTCCCAATAACTTTGGCGCTGGTTGACGAATCTTTGCGAAATTTTCAAAACTTATGGCCCGCTCCGGTCCGCTCCTATCTTGAAAGTTTCGGGGTGATTCGGCAAGCGAGAGCCGAGAAAAAGGGGGTCCCAAAACGTGTTTTCTCCATGTTAATTCCCTTAGGAAACTTTAGCCACGGCTACAGCCCGAACTGCTGAACGGAATTACACCAAATTTGGCAAAAAGGTAGTGCTTGGTTCAGAAAGCGCCCTTTTTTTAAATGGTGTAAATCCGTTCAGTAATTCCAGAGAAATTCAAAAAATAAGAGTCAAAAAATCAATTTTCCATAGGAAACTTTATGCAAGGCTACAGCCAAAACTACTGAACGGATTTTCCCCACATTTCGCAAAACGGTACTGCTTGGCTCAGAAAGCAAACTTTTTAAAAATGGTGTAAATCCGTTCAGTAGTTGCTGAGAAAATCAAAAAATAAAAGTTTTGATATCTATGGCCGCGGTGGATCCGCGCACCCTCCCGACCACGAGCTGCATGCTAATTGGCTGTCAACACTCCAAACCAAGAAGTGTTGGCAGCCATCTTGTGCCTGGGTAGAACCGAGGCACAAGAAAAGAGAAAAACAGTCGTGAAAAAAAAGGAAAAGGGGCAGGGTAGAAACACCCTGACCCCCTAGCCTTGCTCAGGGGGTCCCACAAGGACCCCCAGGGATCAAAAAAGCTTTTTTTTTTTTTTTTAAATCGGCAAAATGCGCGCCGGATCCGCGGATCCGGCCGCAAAACAAAAAAAAATGAAGCGTTACTAATTAGCCCCCGGGTGGCAGTGAAAAAAAAAGTGTGGGGGGGCCCAATCCCCCCCACACTGCTCCGGGGCTTGAATAATGAGTTGTGGGGGGGCACGCAGTCCCGGGGACCGCCAGTGACTGTGTGTTTCTGTAAAGTTTAAATATGTTTAATATATATAGGGAAAGGCGTATTGAAGAATGAGTGGGTGTATAAGTGTCTGAATGGATGATTTAGTAGGTGCGTGACTGACTCTATAAGTGAGTGATTAAACGTATCTTACTGAATGCATGGGTTAGTGATTAAACTGTGTGAATGTCTGTATCCGTCTGTCTGTTGGTGTGTAAGCGGCTGCATGGGTTTGTGAATAGCTACATGAGTGTCTACATGGGTTATTGATTGGTTGTCTGAGTATCTGTATGGGTACCTGAGTGTTTGTGTGGGTGGGGTGTGTGTGACTCTGTGCATAGATGTGTGAGTGGGTGATTCACTGGGTGCATGGTTTCAAGAGTGCATCTGTGATGGACTGTATGGGTGGGAGAGTGTGTGTATGGGTGTGTTAGTGAGTGAATGTATATCTCAGTGGTACATGTGTGAGTAACTACATATGTGAAAGGCAGTATATATGTGTGTTGGAGTATATAAATGGCTATAAGTGAGAGTGTGTGATTGTGAGAGTGGCTGTATGGATGAGTGTGTACTTGTATCAGTGATTGTATAAGAGCGTAAGAATGTGCTAGTATTTGTATGAGTAAGTGAGCTGGTGTGTGTATAACTGTATAGGTGAGTAAATGGCAGTGTGATTAATTATTTGCATGACTGACTAGGTGTGTGAGTACCTCTATGGATGAGTGGCGGTGTGTGAGTGTCTATGTAGGTGTATGAGTGCATATGATAGTCCTGTACTGAGTGACGACCGTAAGTATGAGTGACTGTACGGGTGAGTGAGTGGATGTGTGTGTAGACCTACGAATCAGTGAGTGGGTATGTAGTTATTGGTGTTGGAGTGTCTATGGTTTTGAGAATGGCAGTCTGTAATTTAGAGTGGGTGTATCAAAGGTTAGATTAGGGTGTGAGAAGATGCATCAAATTATCACATGGATGATGTTATCAGTGATGTCATCAGTGATGTCATTTAAGATGTCATCAGTGATGTCATCAGTGATGTCACTGACCATGTCATGAGAGATGTGATATGTGACGTCATCAGCAGTGCATTGCGGGGGCGCGAGTTATAGTTAGCTGAACTAACTATAACGGGGGAATTTCATTGGTTTTGTACGAGTGAAATGTCCAACTAACTATAACTGTCCCTAAAACCTATGGTTTTTTCAGTGAATTTCAAAGGTTTTTTAAATGCTAATTTCTAACAATAACGTGTCTGAAACCTATGGTTTTTTCAGTGAATTTCAAAGGTTTTTTAAATGATAATTTCTAACTATAACTTGCCTGAAACCTATGGTTTTTTAAGTGAATTTCAAAGGTTTTTTAAATGCTAGTTTCTAACTATGCCTACAGAGGTAGGACATGTGAAGAAAGAAGATAAAATGCACAGAAAGAAGCAAAAGGAATGCAGAAAGAAGCAACAGAAGTCCACAAAGACGAAGAAAAGAGCAGGAAGAAGTAAGACATGTGCAGAAAGAACCAACAGAGGAGCAGAAAGAGGCCTTGTTGCAAAATCATCCTGTGCCCACAATTTTTTCAGATGGGTACTGGTGGTAACTGACTCGGACTAACCAGGCCTAGAGCCAGTGCTATGCTAAAAGACACTTAGAATACAGTGAAAACACCTGCATACACTAGGGAACACTATGCGTTGGGGTACCCCTGTGATTAGCATGAACTCCTCTGTAAGGCCCTAGTACATAATAGGGCAGGGGGATTAAAACGTCCTCTTTAAACGCGCCCCGGGGCGTGTTTGCACAGTGGTGAAGGGAGGGGGGGCCTGAGCTGACATGTGTGCAAACACGCCCTGTGGCCATTTTAAGTTGGGAGATTAAGTCCCCTTGAATCCTGATGGTCCCTGGGGTCCAACTAGCCAACCAGGTACCTCCAGTAAGCGCCACAGAGCAGCGTTGCAGAGAGGTGTAAAAAGGGGCATGGCCTGGACCACCTCTTCGCAACGCAGCACAGTGGCGCTTACTGGAAGCACCTGGTGGGCTAGTTGGCCCCCAGGGGCCCTCAGGATTGAAAGGGAATGAATTCCCCAACTTTAAATGCGCCACAGGGCATGTTTGCACACATGTCACTTCAGGCCCTGCCCCCTTCCTTCACCACTGGGCAAACACTCCCCGTGGCGCGTTTTAAGTTGGGGGATTAAGTCCCCTTGAATCCTGAGGGTCCCTTGGGTCCAACTAGCCCACCAGGTACCTCCAGTAAGTGCCACGGAGCTGCATTGCAGAGAGGTGTAAAAAGGGGCGTGGCCTGGACCACCTTTCTGCAACGCAGCCCTGTGGCGCTTACTGGAGGTACCTGGTGGGCTAGTTGGCCCCCAGGGACCCTCAGGATTGAAGAGGAATTAATTCCCCAACTTAAAACGCACCACAGGGCGTGTTTGCACACATGTCACCTCTGGCCCCGCCCCCTCCCTTCACCACTGTGCAAATGCATCCCATGGCGTGTTTTAAGTTGGGGGATTATGTCCCCTTCAATCCTGAGGGTCCCTGGGGTCCAACTAGCCCACCAGGTACCTCCAGTTAGCGCCACAAGGCTGCGTTGCAGAGAGGTGGTCAGAGGCCACGCCCCTTTTTACACCTCTCTGCAACGCAGCCCTGTGGCGCTTACTGGCAGTACCTGGTGGGCTGGTTCGCCCCAGGGACCCTCAGGATTGAGGGGAATTAATTCCCCACCTTAAAACGCGCCACAGGGCCTGTTTGCACTCATGTCACATCAGGCCCCGCCCCCTTCCTTCACCACTGTGCAAACACGCCCTGTGGCGAGTTGTAAGTTGGGGGATTAAGTCCCCTTGAATCCTGAGGGTCCCTGGGTGCCAACTAGCCCACCAGGTCCCTCCAGTAAGCGCCACAGAGCTGCGTTGCAGAGAGGTGTAAAAAGGGCGTGGCCTGGACCACCTCTCTGCAACGCAGCCCTGTGGCGCTTACTGGAGGTACCTGGTGGGCTAGTTGGCCCCCAGGGACCCCCAGTATTTACGGGAATTAATTTCCCAACTTAAAATGCGCCACAGGGCGCGTTTGCAGAGTGTTGCTTGGAGGGGGCGGGCCCTATGCACGATCGCGTTTATTTTTTTTATTATTTTTTTTTGTAAGGGGGGCTGTGTGGCCCCCATTCTTTTTACTTTTTTGGGGCCCTGAGGACCCCATCCCCCAGGGCCTGACCCCCAATTTAAAAAAAAAAGAAAATTTATTAACGGGAAGGGGGCCGCGTGGGCCCCCCTCCCATGGCCAATTCCAGGCCCCGGGGACCCCATCCCCCGGGGCATGGCCATATTTTTTTTTTATTACTATGGAGGGGGGCTGCGTGGCCCCCCTCCTCAGGCCATTTATGTCCCGGGGACCCCATCCCCCGGGGCCGGCCTTTGCGTTTTTTTATCATTATTGGGGAGGGGGGCCGTGTGGCCCCCCTCCTGGGCCACTTCTAGCCCCGGGGACCCCATCCCCCGGGGCCAGGCCTTACCGTTGGGGACCGTGGGGGGAGCCCCAATGCCCCCACGGTCCCGCCGGCTCCCCGCATCCTGCGGGAGCCGGCATTGCTTTTCCACATGGGGAGCTGCTGACATGCAGCTCCCCTTGTGGAAAAGCAATCTGCTTTGCTTCATTGAAGCGAGAGCAGGTTTCCCTGCTCTCGCTTCAATGAAGCAAAGCAGTTTGCAATGACAGGGCAGGAGCCGCGCGGCTCCCGCACTGTCATTGCAAACAGCAGTGTCCCGGGGGTGGGCACTCTGGGACACTGCAGGAGCCAGCTTTGGGGGGTGGCGGTCCCCAGGGCCATCACTGGCTCCAGGAGGGGGGCCGCGAGGCCCCCTCCCAACATTAGCAAAGCCCCAGGGAGGTGGTGGTCCCCGGGGCTCAGGGGTCCGTTACGGACCCCCAAATTTAAATATTAGTGCCCCGGGGAGGTGGCGGTCCCCGGGGTGTGTGGGGGGGGCTTGAGCCCCCCCACACAGGATATTTTTTTTTTTAAATGAAGCCCCGGGGGGTGGCGGTCCAAGGGGCTGCGGGGGGGGCAGTGTGCCCCCCACTATTATAATTAACAAAAGCCCCGGGGTGGCGGTCCCCGGTGCTTGGGGGGGCCTTAGAGGCCCCCCAACCTTTAAAAAAACAAGCCCGGGGGGTGGCGGTCCCCGGGGCTGCAGGGGGCTGCGTGCCCCCCACAACTCATTAATCAAGCCCCGGGGAGGTGGCGGTCCCCGGGGCAGTGTGGGGGATTGGGGCCCCCCCACACTTTTTTTTTCACTGCCCCCGGGACCTGGACCACCCGGGGGCTAATTATTAACAAAGCCCGCGCTTCGTTTTTTTTTTTTGCGGCCGGATTTGCAGATCCGGCGCGCATTTTGCCAATTTTTGGTTTTTTTAAATGCTTTTTTGGGCCCTGGGGGTCCTTGTGGGACCCCCTAAGCACGCCTAGGGGGTCAGGGTGTTTCTACCCTTCCCCCTTTTCTTTTTTTTCGCGTTTATTCTGATTTCTTGTGACTCGGTTCTACCGAGTCATAAGATGGCTGCCAACACTTCCTGGTTTGGAGTGTTGACAGCCAATTAGAATAAAGCTCGTGGTCAGGAGGGTCCGCGGATCCTCCGTGCCTCTAAATATCGAAACATTTATTTTTGATTTTCTCAGCAACTACTGAACGGATTTACACCATTTTTAAAAAGGTTGCTTTCTGAACCAAGCACTACCTTTTTTCCAAATTTGGGGTAAATCCGTTCAGTAGTTTCGGCTGTAGCCTTGCATAAAGTTTCCTATGGGAAATTGATTTTTTGACTCTTATTTTTTTAACTTCTCTGGAATTACTGAACGGATTTCACCATTTAAAAAAAAGGGCGCTTTCTGAACCAAGCACTACCTTTTTGCCAAATTTGGTGTAATTCCGTTCAGCAGTTCGGGCTGTAGCCGCGGCTAAAGTTTCCTATGGGAATTAACATGGAGAAAACACGTTTTGGGACCCCCTTTTTTCTTGGCCCCCGCTTGCCTAATCACCCCGAAACTTTCAAGATAGGAGCGGACCGGAGCGGGCCATAAGTTTTGAAAATTTCGCGAAGATTCGTCAACCGGCGCCAAAGTTATTGGGAAAAGAATGTTACGAATTTCCTATGGATAATAGGTCCTAACTATAACTATCTACTAGCGACCGCCAGTAGATAATATATATATATATGCCAAGGTGTATTGAAGAATGAGTGGGTGTATAAGTGTCTGAATAGATGATTTAGTAGGTGCGTGACTGACTTTATAAGTGAGTGATTAATCGTGTCTTACTGAATGCATGGGTTAGTGAGTAAACTGTGTGAATGTCTGTATTAGTCTGTCAGTTGGTGTGTAAGCAGCTGCATGGGTTGGTGAGTAGCTACGTGAGTGTCTATATGGGTTATTGATTGGTTGTCTGAGTATCTGTATGGGTGCCTGAGTGTTACTGTGGGTGGGTGGGGGTGTGTGACTGTGCATAGATGTGTGAGTAGGTGATTCACTGGGTGTATGAGTTCAAGAGTGCATCTGTGAAGGGCTGTATGGGTGGGTGAGTGTGTATATGGGTGTGTTGGTGAGTGAATGGATGTCTCAGTGGTACATGTGTGAGTAACTACATATGTGAAAGGCAGTGTATGTGATTGTTGGAGTATATAAATGACTATATGTGAGAGTGAGTGATTGTGAGAGTGGCTGTATGGATGAGTGTGTGCTTGTGTCAGTGATTGTAGGAGAGAGTAAGTATGCGTTAGTATCTGTATGAATAAGTGAAGTGGTGTGTGTATAACTGTATAGGTGAGTAAATGGGAGTATGATTGATTCTTTGCATGACTGACTAGGTGTGTGAGTAACTCTATGGGTGAGTGGTGGTGTGTGAGTGTCTGTATAGGTGTATGAGTGCATATGATAGTGCTGTATTGATGAGTGACTGCATGTATGAGTAACTGTATGGATGAATGAGTGGACATGTGTATAGACCTAGGAATCAGTGAGGGGGTATGTACTAACTGGTATTCGTGTGTCTACGGTTTCAAAAATGGTAGTCTGCATTTAAGAGTGGGTGTATCAAAGGTTATATTAGGGTGTGAGGAGGTGCATCAGATTATCACGTGGATGATGTCATCAGTGATGTCATTTGAGATGTCATCAGTGATGTCATCAGTGATGTCACTGACCATCTCATGAATGATGTAATATGTGACGTCATCAACAGTGCATTGCGGGGGCACGAGTTATAGTTAGCTCAACTAACTATAACGGGCGAATTTCTCTGGTTTTGTACTAGTGAAAATTCCAACTAACTATAACGTCCCTGAAACCTATGGTTTTTTCAGTGAATATATATATATATTCACTGAAAAAACCATAGGTTTCAGGCACGTTATAGTTAGAAATTAGCATTTAAAAAACCTTAGAAATTCACTGAAAAACCCATAGGTTTCAGGAACTTTATAGTTAGAAATTAGCATTAAAAAAACCTTAGAAATTCACTGAAAAAACCATAGGTTTCAGGGGCATTATAGTTAGTTGGACATTTCACTCGTACAAAACCCTGAAATTCCCCCGTTATAGTTAGTTCAGCTAACTATAACTCGCGCCCCCGTAATGCACTGCTGATGACGTCACATATTACATCACTCATGACATGGTCAGTGACATCACTGATGACATCTCAAATGACATCACTGATGACATCATCCATGTGAAAATTTCATGCATCTTCTCACACCCTAATATAACTTTTGATACACCCACTCTAAATTACAGACCTGCATTCTCAAAACCATAGACACTCCAACACCAATAACTACATACCCACTCACTGATTCTTAGGTCTACACACACATCCACTCACTCACCCGTACAGTCACTAATACTTACGGTCACTCAGTACAGGACTATCATATGCACTCATACACCTACATAGACACTCACACACCTCCACTCATCCATAGAGGTACTGACACACCTAGTCAGTCATGGAAATAATTAATCACACTGCCATTTACTCAGATATACAGTTATACACACACCAGCTCAATTACTCATACAAATACTAGCACATTCTTACGCTCTTATACAATCAATGATACAAGCACACACTCATCCATACAGCCACTCTCACAATAACACACTCTCATTTGTAGCCAATTATGTACTCCAACACACATATATACTACTTTTCACATATGTAGTTACTCACACATGTACCACTGAGATATACATTCACTCACTAACATACCTATAAACACACTCACCCACCCATACAGTCCATCACTGATGCACTCTTGAAACCATGCACCCAGTGAATCACCCACTCATACATCTATGCTCAGAGTCACACACACCCCACCCACACAAACACTCAGGCACCCATACAGATACTCATACATCAAATCAATAACCCATATAGACACTCATGTAGCTATTTGCGAACCCATGCAGTTGCTTACACACCAACAGACACACGGATACAGATATTCACACAGTTTACTTACTAACCCAAGCATTCAGAAAGATATGTTTAATCACTCACTTATAGAGTCAGTCACGCACCTACTAAATCAACCCTTCAGACACTTATACACCCACTCATTCTTCAATACGCCTTTCCCTATATATATTAAACATATTTAAACTTTACAGAAACACACAGTCACTGGATGATGTCATCAGTGATGTCATCAGTGATGTCACTGACCATGTCATGAGTGATGTGATATGTGACGTCATCAGCAGTGCATTGCGGGGCGCGAGTTATAGTTAGCTGAACTAACTATAACGGGGGAATTTCACGGGTTTTGTACGAGTGCAATGTCCAACTAACTATAACTGTCCCTAAAACCTTATGGTTTTTTCAGTGAATTTCTAAGGTTTTTTAATGCTAATTTCAAACTATAACGTCCCTGAAACCTATGGTTTTTTCAGTGAATATATATATATATATATTTATTTATTTATTTATATTACCTACTGGCGGTCGCCAGTAGGTAGTTATAGTTAGGACCTTAGTTTCCATAGGAAAAGCGTTTTTTGATTTGCCAATATCTTTGGTGCCGTTTGACGAATCTTCGCGAAATTTTCAAAACTAGTGGCCCGCTCTGGTCAGCTCCTGTCTTGGAGGTTTCGGGGTGATTCGACAAGCGGGGGCTGAGAAAAAAGGGGGGTCCCAAAACGTGTTATCCCCATGTAATTTTCCATAGGAAACTTTAGACACAGCTACAGCCCGAACTGCTGAACGGAATTACACCAAATATTGGCAAAAAGGTAGGTCTTGTTTCAGAAAGAGCCCTTTTTGTTAAATGGTGTAAATCCGTTCAGTAATTCCTGAGAAATTTGAAAAAGAAAAAGTTTTGATATCTAGAGACGCGGTGGATTCGCGAACCCTCCAGGGCATGAGCTTCATTCTCATTGGCTGCCAACACTCCAAACTGGGAACTGTTGGCAGCCATTTTGTGACTCGGTAGAACCGAGTCACAAGAAAACAGTAAAATAAATGTTTAAAAACAAGAAAAGGGGGCAGGGTAGAAACACTCTGACCCATTAGTCCTGTTCAGGGGGTCCCACAAGGACCCCCAAGGCCAAAAAAAGTATTATTTTCTTTAATAATTTCGGCAGAATGCGCGATGGGGTCGCGAATCCCGCCAATTTGTTTTTTAAAAATGAAGCCTGCGCTTGATTTAAATGAGGCCCCGGGTGGGCCAGGTCCCGGGGGCATTGTCCTATTCATAATTGCGGGGGCCCGCTGGGCCCCCGCAGCCCCGGGGACCACCACCTCCCCGGGGCTTTTTTCAAAAATAATTAAACCTGTGGGGGGGGCTCGAGCCAGCTGTTACTACGTATACAGTCCTCCAATCACCCAGCCAGTCCCATGTCCTTATCCAATCACTTGGCCAAAACCCAAGCACTTATAAATTCACCATGCACTCTCCTTGCAACACTCTAAGTATCCAGTCACTATCCATGTACTCATGCAATGACCCAGGCACTAACACATGTAGTGCTACAATCAGATGTGCACTATCCATGCAGTCCTCTAACCACCTCCACAGTACTGATTCACTCCTCCAATTACCCAGGTAGTACCCATGCAGTCCAGCAATCACACTGTTACTCTCCGTGCACTCCTCCAATCAACCAGCCAGTACCATTTCCTTATCTAATCACTGCGCCAATACCCAAGCACTTATAAATTCACCATGCACTCACATTGTAGTACTCTAATCATCCAGTCAGTACCCATGTACTCATGCAATTATCCAGGCACTTATTCATGCACTTCTACATTCCTTTGACTGCTACCTATACAGTTTACTAATCTCCCTGTTACTACCTATGCACTCGTTCAATTACCCAGCCAGTCCCATGTCCTTATCCAATCACTCTTCCAAAACCCAAGCACTTATAAAGTCATCATGCACTCTCGTTGCAGCACTCTAAATATCCAGTCACTATCCATGTACTCATGCAATGACCCTGGCACTAAGACATGCAGTGCTACAATCACATGTGCACTATCTATGCAGTCCTCTAACCACCTACACACTACTGATTCAGTCCTCCAATTACCCAGTTAGTACCCATACAGTCCAGCCATCACACTGTGACTCCCCGTGCACTCCTCCAATCACCCAGCCAGTACCATGTACTAATCCAATCACTCCGCCAAAAACCCAAGCACTTAAAAATTCACCATGGTGTCAACTTGCAGCACTCTAAGTATCCAGTCACTATCCATGTACTTGTACAGTGACCCAGGCATTAACACATGCAGTGCTACAATCAGATGTGCACTATCCATGCAGTCCTCTAACCACCTCCACTCTACTGATTCACTCCTCCAATCACCCATACAGCACCATAGACTTATCCAAACACTCCGCCAATACCCAAGCACTTATGAATTCACCATGCACTCTCTTTGCAGTACTCTAATCATCCAGTCACTACCCATGTACTCATACAATGAACCAGGCACTAATTCATGCACTGCTACAATACTCCATACACTACTCATGCAGACGTCTAACCACCTACACACTACTGATTCACTCCTCCAAATACTCAGCTAGTACCTATGCACTCCAGCAATACCCCTGTCACTTCCCATGCACTCCTCCAATCAACCATCCAGCACCATGTACTTATCCAATCACTCCGCCAATAGCCAAGCACTTTAAAATTCATCATGCACTCACATTGCAGTACTCTAATCATCCAGTCAGTACCCCTGTACTCATGCAATTATCCAGGCACTTATTCATGCACTTCTACATTCCTTTGACTGCTACCTATACAGTTTACTAATCTCCCTGTTACTACCAATGCACTCCTCCAGTTACTCAGCCAGTCCCATGTCCTTATCCAATCACTCTGTCAAAACCCAAGCACTTATAAATTCACCATGCACTCTCCTTGCAACACTCTAATATCCAGACACTACCCATGTACTCATGCAATGACCCAGACACTAACACATGCAGTGCTACAATAACATGTGCACTATCCATGCAGTCCTCTAACCACTTATACAGTGCTTATTCACACCTTCATTTTCCCAGGTAGTACCCATGCAGTCCAGCAATTACACTGTCACTCCCCATGCATTTCTCCAGTCACCCAGCTAGTACCATGTACTAATCCAATCACTCTGTTAATATCCAAGCACTTATAAATTCACCATACACTCTCCTTGCAGTACTTTAATCATCCAGTCACTACCCATGTACTCATGCAATGACCCAGACACTAACACATGCAGTGCTACAATAACATGTGCACTATCCATGCATTCCTCTAACCACTTATACACTGCTTATTCACAGCTTCATTTTCCCAGGTAGTACCCATGCAGTCGAGCAATCACACTGTCACTCCCCATGCATTTCACCAGTCACCCAGCCAGTACCATATACTAATCCAATCACTCCGCCAATACCCAAGCACTTATAAATTCACCATACACTCTCCTTGCGGTACTCTAATCATACAGTTACTACCCATGTACTCATGGAATGACCCAGACACTAACACATGCAGTGCTACAAAACTCCATGCACTTTCCATGCAGACCTCTAACCACCTACACACTACTCATTCACTCCTCCAATTACCCAGGTAGTACCCATGCACTCCAGCAATCCCCCTCTCACTTCCCATGCACTCCTCCAATCACCCATGCAGCACCATAGACTTATCCAAACACTCCGCCAATACCCAAGCACTTATGAATTCACCATGCATTCTCTTTGCAGTACTCTAATCATCCAGTCACTACCCATGTACTCATACAATGACCCAGGCACTAATTCATGCACTGCTACAATCCTCCATACACTATTCATGCAGACCTCTAACCACCTACACACTCCAGATTCACTCCTCCAATTACTCAGCTAGTACCTATGCACTCCAGCAATCCCCTGTCACTTCCCATGCACTCCTCCAATCACCCATCCAGCACCATGTACTTATCCAATCACTCCGCCAATACCCAAGCACTTATAAATTCACCATGCACTCTCATTACAGTACTCTAATCATCCAGTCAGTAGCCATGTACTCATTGAATGACCCAGGCAGTAACCATCCACTACTAAAATCACTTCTGCACTACACATGCACTCATCTAATCACTTACACACTACTCATGCACTTTTCCAATTACCCTGCTATTATCCATGAAGTCATTCAATCACGTTGCCACTTCTCAAACATTCATAAAATAACCATGCACTATACTTGCATTTCTCCGATCACCCAGTCCATACTCTCATGCAATCACTCAGGTAATTTTTCTTTTTTTAACCAGTAGATGTGGTTCCGTAAGAACCGTTTTTTTTTCCAGAACAATTTTTTTTTTAAATTGTATTTTTTTAACCTTTTTTACTTTTTTTGTGTGTTTTTGATTTTAAAAACATCAGAGAAAAATGAAGATCAGGAAATGATCTCTTGAACAAAAACAAAAGCGCATTATAAAAAAAATTAACATTTGTGCGCTTTAAGAGCAGCAGAGATGACATCAATGCACTGTTCGCCAACACAGAGCTCGGTGGCGCACTTAATGCAACTAACTGCTGCATTTAAAAATTCAGGCATGATGTGAGGCCTTGGTGCAGATGGAATCTGTGCAGAAGTTGATGGTGTACTGGGGTCTTCTTCAGCAGCAGCATTCAACTTTCTCTTTCTTTCCTCTCTTGCAAGGTGTACAGGGTGGATGGTCTCCATATGCTTTTTCATACTACTCGTACCGCAAGAGTACTTTTTATCGGAGCCTCTGGACAGCACTCTCTCACAGATAATGCAAGTTACTTTTCTTGCATTCACCTTTTTTTCTCCCTCTGGTACACTAAAAAAGGATTAAACGATGCTTTCCTTTCTTTTCTTCTTCTGCTGCACCACCTGTTCTTCCTCCTCCACTGCAAGTGGATCAACTTCGGCAAAACTAGAAGCCATAGTTGTATTAAAAATCAACAAACACACAAAAAAGGTATATCAATATACAGAGAAGCAAGAAACAGGTCTTCTCTCTATCAAGGACAAAAAGTAAGGGAAATATCAGAAGGATGGATCCTCCCTCTTTCACAAAGAAATTGATTTCAACCAATCAGATTCCTTTTTTCTTTTGCTGACATGAAGTAGTGTAGGGTGCGCGCACTCGTCACGCACCCTTCGCGCACCCACGAAAATCATATATATCATTATACACTATAAATAAAAATTTCTATAAAATTTTAATAATTATATTAGCAAAACTGTTCAGTCTAGTATCATATTCAAACTTTCTATAGTCATTTTTTTCAACTTTAAAAATATGCCGAAATCGCGACTTCGGCGCGATCTCGGCGCGATCCCGGAAATACGTGGGGGGAGATGTCTCGCACATTAAGCGGCTACACCGCGCATTTCGCAACTTTACTTTCGTCGAAATTATATTGAAAATAATACTTTAAAAATACTTTTATTAATAAATTTAGACAAACACTTAAAGGAAAACTTTTATTTATAATTAATTTAAAGATATTTCATACTTTACAAATTACGCCGAAGTCGAGACCCCAGCACGACTTTTCAAAATGGCTACCGGAATGCGCGCAGACGTCGTGTAGTGTGCACGAAGGGTGCGCGACTTCTGTATAATATAAAAAAAAAAAAAGAATGAATATAGTTTTCCTAACTAAAAATTATTCACAATTTTTTTAAAATATATATATATATGTATATATATATAGAAAATAAAAAAAAACATAGCATTGAGGTACATTAGACTTACAAATTTTCATTTAAAAAACCTTTGAAATTCACTGAAAAAACCATAGGTTTCAGGCACGTTATAGTTAGAAATTAGCATTTAAAAAAAACATAGAAATTCACTGAAAAAACCATAGGTTTCAGGCACGTTATAGTTAGAAATTAGCATTTAAAAAACCTCAGAAATTCACTGAAAAAACCATTATAGTTAGTTGGACATTTCACTCGTACAAAACCATAGAAATTCCGCCGTTATAGTTAGTTCAGCTAACTATAACTCGCGCCCCATAATGCACTGCTGATGACGTCACATATTACATCATTCATGACATGGTCAGTGACATCACTGATGACATCACTGATGACATCTCAAATGACATCACTGATGACATCACTGATGACATCATCCACGTGAAAATCTGATGCACCTCCTCACACTCTAATATAACCTTTGATACACCCACTGTAAAATATAGACTACCGTTTTTGAAGCCATCGACACACCAATACCAGTTACTACATACGCACTCACTGATTCCTAGGTCTACACACACATCCACTCATTCACCCATACAATCACTCATACATGCAGTCACTCATCAACACAACACTATCATATGCACTCATACATCTATACAGACACTCACACACCACCACTCACCCAGACTTACTCACACACCTAGTCAGTCATGCAAAGAATCAATCACACTTCCATTTACTGACCTACAGAGTTATACACACACCACAACATCACTTATTCAAACAGAAACAAACGCATACTTACTCTCTTATACAATCACTGATACACATACACACTCATCCATACAGCCACTCTCACAATCACTGACTCTCACGTATAGTCATTTATATACTCCAACTCTCACATACGCTGCCTTTTACATATGTAGTTACTTGGACATGTACCACTGAGACATCCATTCACTCACCAACACATCCATACACACACTCACCCACCCATACAGCTATTTCCACATGCACTCTTGAACCCATACACCCAGTGAATCAACCACTCAAACATCTATGCACAGAGTCACACACCTCCCACCCACCCACACACACACTCAGGCACCCATACAAATACTCAGGCAACCAATCGATAACCCATAGAGACACTCATGTAGCTACTGACCAACCCATGCAGCAGCATATACAACAACAGACAGACTGATACAGACATTCACACAGTTTAGTCACTAACCCATGCATTCAGTAAGACACATGAAATCACTCACTTAAACAGTCAGTCACGTACCTACTAAATCCTCCATCCAGACACTTATACACCCACTCATTCTTCAATACACCTTGGCATATATATAATACATATTTAAACTTTAAAGAAACACACAGTCACTGGATGATGTCATCAGTGATGTCATCAGTGATGTCATTTGAGATGTCATCAGTGATGTCATCAGTGATGTCACTGACCATGTCATGAATGATGTAATATGTGATGTCATCAGCAGTGCATTGCAGGGGCGCGAGTTATAGTTAGCTGAACTAACTATAACGGTGGAATTTCTATGGTTTTGTACGAGTGAAATGTCCAACTAACTATAACTCCCCTGAAACCTATGGTTTTTCTGTGAATTTCTAAGGTTTTTTAAATGCTAATTTCTAACTATAACTATAACGTGCCTGAAACCTATGCTTTTTTAACTGAAAAAAACACAGGTTTCAGGTACATTATAGTTAGGGATTAGCATTTAAAAAACCTTAAAATTCACTGAAAAACCAGAGGTTTCTGGGACATTATAATTAGTAATTAGCATTTAAAAAACCATAGAAATTCACTGAAAAAAACATAACTCGCGCCCCCGCAATGCACAGCTGATAATGTCACATATTACATCACTCATGACATGGTCAGTGACATCACTGATGATATCACTGATGACATCTCAAATGACATCACTGATGAAATCATCCACTTAATATCCGATGTACCTCCTCACACCCTAATATCACCTTTCATACACCCACTCTAAAATACATACTCCCTTTTTCGAGATCCAGAAAAACCAGTTAGTATCTACTCACTCACTAATTCATATGTCTACACACACATGGACTCACTCAGCCATACATTCACTCATACATGCAGTCACTCATCAAACCAGCTACTGATATATGCACTCATACACCCACACAGACACTCACACACCGCCACTCACCTATAGACTTTCTGACACACCTAGCCAGTATCCAGAGAATAAATCACACTGCCATTTACTTTCCTATACAGTTATACACACACCACCTCACCTATTCATACAGATGGTAACACATACTTATTCTCTTCTACAATCACTGAAACAAACACACACTCACCCATATACCCACTTTCACACTCATTCACTCACACATATAGTCACTTATATACTCCAACACTCATATATACTGCCTTTCACATATGCAGTTACTCACCCATATACCACTGAAACATCCATACACTCAATCAATCAATCAATCAATCAATCATTTGTATAGCGCGCTACTCACCCGGAGGGTCTCAAGGCGCTTGGGGGAGGGGGGTCCGCTACTGTTCGAACAGCCAGGTCTTGAGTTGCTTCCTGAAGGAGAGGTGGTCTTGGGTAAGGCGGAGGTGGATGGGTAGGGAGTTCCACGTCTTGGCAGCCAGGTAGGAGAAGGATCTTCCTCCCGTTGTGGCTCTTCGGATGCGGGGGACGGCGGCGAGGGCGTGGTTGGTCGATCGTAGCTGGCGGGTGGGAGTGTAGAAGGTCAGACGGTCGTTGAGGTATCTGGGGCCTTGGTTGTGGAGGGCTTTGTGTGCGTGGGTGAGGAGTCGGAGCGTGATTCTCTTGCTGACGGGGAGCCAGTACAGGTCTCTCAGGTGTCTGGCGATGTGGCTGTGTCGGGGGATGTCCAGGATGAGTCGAGCTGCAGCGTTCTGGATGCGTTGGAGTCTTTTTGAAGTTTGGCTGTGGTTCCGGCGTAGAGGGAGTTGCCGTAGTCCAGTCGGCTGGTGACGAGGGCCTGGGTGACCGTCTTCCTGGTTTCGGTGGGGATCCACCGGAAGATCTTGCGCAGCATGCGTAGGATGTTGAAGCAAGACGAGGAGACGGCGTTGACTTGTCGGGTCATTGAGAGGGAGGAGTCCAGGATGAAGCCCAGGTTGCGTGCGTGGTCCGTTGGTTTGGGTGCGTTGCCCAGGGCAGGGGGCCACCAGGAGTCGTCCCAGGCGGAGGGTGATGATCCTAGGATGAGGACTTCCGTCTTATCTGAGTTCAGTTTCAGGCGGCTGTTTCTCATCCACTCGGCTACGTTCTTCATCCCTTCATGTAGGTTGGTTCTGGCGGTTGTGGGGTCGTTGGTGAGGGAGAGGATCAGCTGGGTGTCGTCGGCGTAGGAGATGATGTTGAGGTTGTGTTGGCGTGCGATGGCTGCGAGGGGCTCATGTAGACGTTGAAGAGGGTGGGGCTGAGTGATGATCCTTGTGGTATGCCGCAGATGACTTCGGTGGCCTCGGAACTGAGCGGGGGGAGGCGGACTCTCTGGGTTCTTCCGGCGAGGAAGGAGATGATCCACTCCAGTGCCTTCTCTTGGATTCCGACGTTGTTCAGGCGTTGCACTAGGGTGCGGTGGCAGACTGTGTCGAACGCTGCGGAGAGGTCCAGGAGGATGAGGGCCGCTGTTTCCCCGTTGTCGAGCAGGGCTCGGATGTCGTCGGTGGCTGCGATGAGGGCGGTCTCGGTGCTGTGGTTGGCCCGGAAGCCGGACTGCGAGTGGTCGAGGATCCATTCGTCTCGAGGAAGGCGGCCAGTTGTCTGTTGACGGTCTTCTCGATGACTTTGGCAGGAAAAGGAAGGAGCGAGATGGGGCGGTAGTTTTTGAGGTCGGTGGGGTCCGCTGACGGTTTCTTCAGTAGGGCGCTGAGTTCGGCGTGCTTCCAGCTCTCTGGGAAGGTGGCGGTGTCGAAGGAGGTGTTGATTATGTCCCGGAGGTGGGGTGCGATGACGGCGTCGGCCTTGTTGAAGACGTGGTGAGGGCAGGGGTCGGTAGGTGATCCGGAGTGGATGGAGTTCATTGTGCGGATAGTGTCTTCGGTGTTGATCGGGGTCCAGGCTCGGAGGGTGGAGGTGGGGGACGTTGGAACGGTCGTAGGGTACGTCGGCTGTGTGCTGAAACTGTTGTGTATGTCTGCGATCTTGCTGTGGAAGAACGAGGCGAGCGAGTTGCAGAGGTCTTGCGAGGAGTGATGTCGTTGTTTCCGGCGCTGGGGTTCGAGAGCTCTTTGACGATGATGAAGAGTTCCTTGCTGTTGTGGGCGTTGTTGTCCAGTCGTTCCTTGAATGCGGTTTTCTTGGTGGAGTGGATCAGCTGGTGGTGTTTTCGGGTGGCGTGCTTGAGGGTGGTCATGTTGTCTGCAGTCGGGTCTCTGCGCCATGCTTTCTCGAGGGCCCGGCAGTTCTTCTTGGATTTCTTGAGTTCGTCGGTGAACCAGGATGCTTTCTTGTTGCCGTGTCTGACTGGGGGGTCTTCAATGGGGCGAGGTCGTCTGCGCAGTTGGTGATCCATCTTGTGAGGTTGCTGGCGGCTTGGTTGGGGTTCGTTGAGCTGGTGGGAGGGTTCTGGCTCAGGGATGTGGTGAGTTGGTCGGTGGTGATCTTGTTCCAGCTTCTGCGCGGAAACTGTTGCGTGTGGTGGTGCGTGGTGGTCCTGCTGAAGCTGAAGTGGACGCAGCTGTGGTCTGTCCAGTGGAGTCCGGTGGTGTGGCTGAAGGAGATGTCCTTACTGGAGGAGAAGACGGGGTCAAGCGTGTGGCCGGCGTGGTGTGTGGGGGTGGTCACCAGTTGCTTGAGTCCGAGGTTGGCGAGGTTGTCCAGCAGGGTGGTGGTGTTGCGATCGTTGTTGTTCTCTAGGTGGAAGTTGAGGTCCCCAAGGAGGATGTAGTCAGCCGAGGGAGGGCGTGCGGGCTGATGAGGTCGGCGATGTCTTCGCTGAATTGTGTGCGTGGTCCTGGGGGTCTGTAGATGAGGGTGCCTCTGAGGGTGGTCTTGGGGTCGGTGTGTATCTGGAAGTGCAGGTGTTCGCCGGCTGTGAAGGTGTCGTCGGAGTTGGTCGTGATGCGGATGGTGTTCTTGTGGACGATGGCGATGCCTCCTCCCGGTCTGGTTGGCGCGGTCCCTTCGGGTGATCTTGTATCCGTCCGGGATGGCGATGGCGATGTCGGGCGCTGAGGAGGCGTTCATCCATGTTTCCGTGAGGAAGCGACGTCTGGTGATGTGGAGTCGAGCAGGTTCCAGAGTTCCACGGCGTGTCTGTGGATGGAGCGGGTGTTGAGCAGGATGCACTTCAGATGGTTGCTGCTGGTGCTTGGCTTGGCGGGTGCGGTGCAGGTCCGGAGGCAGGAGAACTTGCAGGATTGGCAGGCGAAGGGTCCGTGGGTGCGACCTGGGGTGGCACGGTGGCAGCCGGGGATACGGCCGGTGTTGAGTGCGTTGAGGGTGGCGGTGTCGTAAGTCCGGTGGGTGGGTTGGCTGCTGCGGGGGCCAGGGGTTTGGCGCTGGGCGCGGTCCAGGCACGGACGGGCGCAGACGGGCTTGCCTTAGGCGCGCCTCCCGGCGCGCCAGCGGCGCGGCCGCGCAGCGGCCGCCATTTATGGGGAGGTGGGAGGGAGGAGCAGCTGGGAGGCGGGAGGCAGGGGCAGCGAATGGGCAGTCAGGGGGCGGGGCCGCAGGGGACGCAGCGGCGGGAATGGCGAGAGGCAGCGGGGGCACAAAAGGAAAATGGGGAGAGAAAACAGACAAAAATACAGGCACAACGCAAATGGGGCAGCGAGGGGCACAGAAAGGAAAATGGGGGAGAAAACAGACAAAAATACAGGCACAACGCAAATGGGGCAGCGAGGGGCACAGAAAGGAAAATGGGGGAGAAAACAGACAAAAATACAGGCACAACGCAAATGGGGCAGCGAGGGGCACAGAAAGGAAAATGGGGAGAGAAAACAGACAAAAATACAGGCACAACGCAAATGGGGCAGCGAGGGGCACAGAAAGGAAAATGGGGGAGAAAACAGACAAAAATACAGGCACAACGCAAATGGGGCAGCGAGGGGCACAGAAAGGAAAATGGGGGGAGAAAACAGACAAAAATACAGGCACAACGCAAATGGGGCAGCGAGGGGCACAGAAAGGAAAATGGGGGAGAAAACAGACAAAAATACAGGCACAACGCAAATGGGGCAGCGAGGGGCACAGAAAGGAAAATGGGGGGAGAAAACAGAGAAAAATACAGGCACAACGCAAATGGGGCAGCGAGGGGCACAGAAAGGAAAATGGGGAGACAAGCAAAGAAATACGGGCACCGAGGCCACAGGCGGAAGGGCGATCTTACCAGCAGCAGCAGCGGGCGGACAACACAGGCGGAGCTGTGTGGTGGGGGAGCGACCTACCTGGCAAGGTCAAGGGTCGTACCAACATAGCCATACACACACTCACTTAACCATACAGTCCGTCACAGATGCAATCATGCACCCATACACCCAGGGATTTACCCACTCGTACATCCATGCAGGGAGTCACACAGCCCCTCACCCACCCACACACACACTCAGGCACTCATACAGGTACTCAGACAACTAATAAATAACCCATATAGATACTCATGTAGCTACTCACCAACTCATGCAGCCACTTACACACCAAGTGACAGACTGATACATACATTTACACACATTAGTCACTCACCCATACATTGAAAAAGACATGTTCAATCACTCACTCATACAGTCAGTCACGCACCCAACAAATCATCCACACAGATACTCATACACCCAGTCATTCTTTGAATACACCTTGGCATATATATAGAACATTCTTCAACTTTTTAGAAACACTCTCAGTCACTGGATGATGTAATCAGTGATGTTATAAGTGATGTCATTTGAGATGTCATCAGTGATGTCACTGACCATGTCATGAGTGATGTAATATGTGACGTCATCAGCAGTACATTGCAGGGGCATGAGTTATACGGCCGAATTTCTCTGGTTTTGTATGAGTAAAATGTCAGCCTAACTATAACGTCCCTCAAACCTGTGGTTTTTTCAGTGAATATATATATATATATAAGTCCACACCTCCACCGCAGAGAACAAAGACGCACTCCCTTCTCAAGTGTTTTATTTATTAGACGCAATCAGGAAAATACATTTTCAGCCTTACGCGTTTCAAACTATTTAAGTTCTTGATCACAGGCAACTGGTTCATATTACAAATGCTGTACTCACTGGTTTACCATAATGTCCATCTTGCCCTTCGTGAGCGTCATCATGACCGAACTGGTAAGGTGCATTCTGTGACCAGTAGTTTTCAGCATATACATATAATTTCCTCAAATAGGTAAGTTTCTTTACCAGCTCATAATATCCATTCCTGTATTGCCAAAAACAATCATACGCCACGCTGAGGGGTCCAACATGAGGCCAACATTCAGTCTCACGGTGCCGCATTAGCGGCGGTGCTGTCTCCCGGCTGGCTGCCATATTATTAAAGTCCACACCTCCACCACAGAGAACAGAGACGCACTCCCTTCTCAAGCGTCTTATTAATTAGGCGACAATCAGGAAAATACATTTTCAGCCATACGCATTTTGAACTATTTAAGTTCTTGATCACAGGCAGCTGGTTTATATTACAAATGCCATACTCACTGGTTTACCATAATGTCCATCTTGCCCTTCATGAGCGTCATCATGATTGAACTGGAAAGGTGCATTCTGTGACCAGTAGTGTTCAGCATATACATATCATTCCTCAAAAGGTAAGTTTCTTTACCAGCTCATAATATCCATTCCTGTATTGCCAAAAACAATCTTACGCCACGCTGAGGGGTCCAACATGAGGCCAACATTTGAGGAGTGATATGTATATGCTGAAAAGTCATCAATGTAGCCAATCCATAAAAGTATTTTCTTCAATACCTTGTTGTTCTTTTCCGTCCAGATGTGCTCAGCTTCCCAATGTCCTATTGTTAGGTTTGCATACTGTGGGCAAATGATGTACCCATTGCAGTACCTTTCTTCTGTATATAAAATTTTCCATTAAAAAGAAAAACATAATTGTTAAGACAGATATATATGACACCATTCACCAATGCAGTAAAGATTTAGCACAAGCATATGGGAACAACGCAATCAACAACAGAATGGGAGCACCTTTTCACTGTGCTTCTGTCTTGTTGTCCAATTCTGTTAACGTAAAATATAATGCCAAATGCAGGCTATCATGTACTTATGGGTGATTTGGAGCAATTTTCCAGAAACTTTGAGAAATTACAAAAAGCAAGTTATGCAAATTTCCCACACCTCTCATTTCAAATATTCCTTTAAAGTGAAGAGAGGATGCGTGGGAGATGGAGTGTCCCATGATGAAAGAGCAGTGATTGCTAGGGTCAGACTGGGACAGAAAATAGGGTCAGCCACCAAAATAAAAGTGGCCCACATTAGTGAATAAAAAGGATAATAAAGTGGTCCACAATTGCAAAGCAGTGCAGTGTGGAACTTGTAGAGACTCGCTGTATAGGTGTTTTTTAAGGCAGCAGAAACTGCATGCATTTGGGCTTGCTACAATGTGTTTAGCAATATCAGGGAAATCAACAGTAAAAACTAGCCCACCACACCATAGAAACGGGCCCACAAACAGACAAAAACCGGCCCACACACTGACCTCTCAGAGCAGTCCATCAGGCACTGCCTGATTGCCATATGGGCCAGTCCAACATTGGTGGATGTAAAGGTAAATAGCATTTCATAAGCAAGATAAGATAGTTTGGGTAGTCAGTCAAGACATCTTTATCTCAGCAGTGAGCCATAAAAAGCATATACAACATCATATTCATAAGTATAAATACACTTGAGCATGATAAAACAATTTTGATCATTAAAAAACAATGAAAATCTTGCATTAAATGATGTTCTAAGAATTTCCAGCATAAAAGGTTTTGCAACAAAAAAACAAATTTATCAATAAAGGTGAAACATCCATTAAAAGGTTACATACTCATAGCGGATTCTAATCACGATCACGTTTCTAATATAGCCTGATAGCCCTCCGTAGCGGGCTATACTGGCTATTAAAGGCCCGCTCCAGCGTTAAGGGCCCGAGCTGAAGGCGAGGGCCTTTAACAAGGGAGTGGGTCTTTAATAGCCGGTATAGACCAGCTACGAAAGGCTATAAGGCTATTAGAACTTTCTGCCACTAGAGGGCAGAATGTTCTAACAAATAAAACTAAGTCTTCAGGGAGCGCGAGGGGATTGAAATCCCCTCAGGCTCCCTGAAGCCTTTGTTCACAGCCACTGCTGTGAACAAAGAAACATTGGAATGTTGGAGCTCCGGGCTTATACCAGCCATTATAAGCCCGGAGCTACTCCATTGTTTTCAATGGAGCTCCCAACATTCCAATGTTCTAATAAAATTTAAAATTCCGTGGCACATGTTTGTCACAGTTCATTTTGTAAAAATTCCATTGCTAACCAATATTGCTTAATCCCTGCCTGATGCAACAAGGGAATCAAGAAAGTACTTCTTGGGCCTGAATATAGTGGATAAAATAGAATAAAATTACATGGGCTTTGTTTTGTAGCATTATTTCAGAGACATGCGGGTCACGCTGCCATGTACACTGTGTCGAAAAAGCAGCTTTCAAATGGATTAAATTTAATCTAAAATATGTTAATTAAAACCAATAATTTACGTTCTCAGTCCACCCCAAGTACGGTTCAATGGATTTAACTGTTGAAATTTGCAAATAATACTCAACTGTTTTCAAGACGTCCTGTAACCTCTGCTTCAAACAGTAATCCATGTGTGTGAGATTTCACAATAGACTTAGCATTGGGCAAAATATGATTAGGGAATGTAAACATTTCTATAAGGCCCAGTTTGTGGAACCAAAATTTTACATGCACCAGCCATGGTATCTTACTCACTTTATCTAGAGATAAACAGTCTGACATGCATGCTCTCACCAAATCTGTCTCTGGATTTTGCCAACACTTGATCCATAAAAGGAATGGTGAGATATTTATCTGGCCCCATATACAAGGTAGGCCCAACTTCTTGTGACATATAACATTTGCAGTATTCTTTAGGACTGCAAGCATCATGTGTGGAAAACCGTTTTCTATGTGTTGGAGCATGTCCACTTTTTGGTACCCCCATATTCCTCCCCTGTATATAGCAGCACAGATGCATTTAGAATTATAGAAGGCTATCATCTCCACCAAAGGTTGGTGTTTAAGAGTCGTTGCAAAGCGGAAAATAGCCTCCATATTCCTTCCCATGTGTTGTGACTTCATATGGGGGTGTTATTTCCATTATAGGGATGAGCTAAAAGTAAATCCTAAACAGCTAAAACCATTTAACTGTGTAGCCCCCATTCTACAGTGCTTATGTTGCGTGCATAGTAGCCACGTCATAGTATATGCTTTTTAATAATTTACTTTCAAATCCAGGCCCACCATATACTCTAAAATAATCGAGCAGCTGGTGCACTGTCCAGAGGTCCTCTGCTTTGATCACCAACTGCACTGACAGAGTCGCCCCACTGAAACCCACAAAATCTAACAAGACCTCAAAACATGCCAGCTAGTACACCCCAGAACTCAGGACGGCCAAGTACAACTGCCACCAACTGCAGAAACGATGGCACGCCACTAAGCACCTCACTGACAGAGCAGCTCACAAAACAACCCTCAGCAATTATCAAAGACACATCAAGGAAGCAAAGAAAGCAGCCATCACTACACACGTTGACTCCGCGGCCAACCACACAATGAACTCTTGAAAATAGTTAAAGAATTCTCCAACCCAACAGCCATAGAGGACACCATCCACCTCTCTCAAGAACTCTGTGACACCCTCTCAGACTATTTCAATGGCAAGATAACCAGCATCTACAATAATTTCAACCTCTAACCTACCAACCTCAACCCCAATGACCTCAACCATCCAGCGAACAGCAGCCAATCCATGACCACCTGGTGTCCACTCACTGCGCTGACCACTTCAGCTATTTTGTCTTCCATTCACTCTGAGGCACCCACCGACACCTGCCGCCACCACCCATACAACCTCTCAACAAACCCAATCAGCATGCAACTCACCACAATCCTCAACACCTCCATCACCCCAGCAACCTTTCCGTACAGATGGAAACATGCAGATGTCAGACCTCTCCTAAAGATAGCCTACGCCGACCCCAGGGATCAGAAAAATGTGTGCCTGGTCTCTCTGCTCCCTACCCAGCCAAAGTTCTCGGGAAAGCCATCATCCTGCTGCTCACAGAATTCCCTGAACAAAATCTACTGGACGCCTCACAATAGGGATTACAGGCAAACCTTAGCACTGAGACCGCACTGATTACCACCACTGATGTAATCAGATCCCTCCTCGACTGCAGAGAAATGGTGGCCCTGATTCTGCTCGACCTCTCAGCGGCATTCAACACCGTCTCCCTTAACACCCTCATCAGCAGAGTGCACAACAAAGGCTGCAGTAAGATGACCTCAAGTGGATCACCTCCTCCCTCACAGGATTCACACACAGCATCCGACTGCCTCCCTTCACCTCCGCATCCAAAGACATCATATGCAGCGTACGTCAAGGATCTTCCCTCTGCCCAACCCTGTTCACCATCTATATGACCCTCCTCGCAGATGTCGTCAGATCCCACAGACTCAACATAATCTCCTACGCACACGACACTCAACTGATCATCTCGCTCAAAGAGGACCCCTCCAACAGCAAAACTAATTTCTGCAATGCCTTGACCAATGTAGCCAAATGGAAAAGAGACAACTACCTTCAACTCAACTCCAATAAAACTTAAGTACTGATATTTGGGAAGAACTCCTCTGCATGGGGCCACAGCTGGTGGCCTGCAGAACCCACACCCACACTGACTGACCAAGAATGCAACCTCGACATCATCCTCGACAGCCACCTGACCATGAAACGACAAGCCAACGCAGTCGCCTCCTCCTGCATTCACACACTTTTTATGCTCTGCAGAATCTTCAGATGGATTTCAACCAACACCATTAAGACCATCACTCATGCCATCGCCACTAACTGCCTCAACTGTGGCAATGCCCTCTATGCTGGTTTCCCCACCCAGCTCCTCAGAAGACTCCAGACCACACAGAACGCTGCAGCCAGTCTCATCCTGGAACTCCCCAAATGAATCTACATCACCCCCCACCTTAGAGACCTCCACTGGCTCCACATCTAGAAGAGATGTCAGTTCAAGATCCTTCCACACGCCTTTAAAGCCCTCCACCACCTAGGATCTGCCTATATCAAGAATCGACTGAGCTTCCACCAATCCTCCAGATACCTGCACTCCTCCTCATTCACCCATGCAGACACCCCCTGCATCCATGGCAGCTGCAGTAGTAGCCACCCCTTTTCCTACATCGCTGCCAAGACCTGGAACAACCTTTCCCTCCAGCTCCGTATGCCCCCTCTCACTGGCAGACTTCGGAAAGGGACTCAAGACCTGACTCTACAACACAGGCACAGCACCCAGATACCCCCAGGGGTGACAGTGTGTGCTAATCAAATGCTTGATTGATTGATTCATTGATTGATTGATTGATTCAGGGTGCGAGCAGCCAAAACTGAATCATCTGTGTTTAAGAGTATGGGCACAGATTGATCCCCTATGTTTGGGACATCCACGCCGGCCCGTAATACGCATTATTAATGCCATTATTATAGACCAAGAACTAAGGGCTAAAATGCATCCCAGTCTTACACCTCTCAGGACTCTATTTGAGTTGATAATTCCCCTTGTGGGCCATATTGGTCAGAGACTTTGAGGACATGATGAAAGCATTTTATTAGGGTTAGTATATTTGATACACCCCAATTTTCTGCATTATTTCCCATAATTTCTTCCTGTTGACTAGATCAAAAGCGCTTGAAAGATCAATAAAAGCCATATGAATGCCCTTCCTTTTGCCTTCACATATTTACTAGTGATGAGGTGTAAATTTAGTGTTTGTTCAACAGTGCCTATGCCAGGCCTGAACTCATACTGGACGGGCGTTAGAATCTTGCTCTCTACTGCCCATGTCTCTAGTCGGGCCAGAATCACCCATTCCAGGATTTTTGCAGTTGCTTCAATTGAAGAAATTGGCCTACAGAAGGCTGGGGCTAATTTGTCTCCCCTATTGAAAATAGGGACAAGAGTGGCCAGTCTCCATGACTCAGGGATTTTGCCCTTAACTGCGCTTCTTAGGACATTTGTTAACACTGGGCCACAGATCAGTATTTGATTTAAAAAAGGTCAACTGGGAACTCATCAGGCCTGGGCGCCTTTCCAGGAGGTGATGTATTTATTGCTAGGACTACCTCAGATACTTCAATAGGGGAATCTAGAGGTGCTGGGCCTGGGTCTAACTGAGAGTAACTATTTAGTTTGGGTAGTAGAAGTGAGGTTTAAGCAATTTTTGACACTGTTGAACATCAAGGTGATAAAAGGAGAAAATCTGTTTGGATGTCAGTGGAGAAGTATTGTCAGTATGTCAGTGAAGGTGAGGTTAGAAACTGAGGGGCATATTTATAAAAATGGTAGCGGATGGCAGCACAGCAAGTCACCATGCTACACTGCCCTGCCTCACTGGGAAAGGGCAGGAATTAACTGTATTTAAGCAATGTGGCACATTCCCGTCCTTTCCCCCTATGCTGGCACCATTTCAGCAGCCTAGCACAAACACAGGCTCCCTTGCACCATGGTGCAAGGGTGCCTGTGTTGTAGGTGGTGCAGAGACAGAATATCGATGTATAAATATCGAGTTGCATGAATATCGAGTCAAGAATATCGATGGTGGAAAATATCGAGTTAAGTTCTTTCGTTGTGAAAAATATCGATTATTTTGTAATGTAGAAATATCGAATTTGAAAATATCGATGGCCAAAATATTCTTGTAAATAATTAAGCCTGGGCGTAGTTCGCGGAGTTTTGCTACGCGGAACTCCGCGAAGTTACAAAAAAACTCTGCGATGTTCCGCAAGTGGTGGAGTGTAGTGCAAACTGCTGTTCGCGCTGGTCTTCCTGCCGCTCGGGTAGAAATTCTACCTAAGCGGCAGCTCGCTCTCGCGAACCTACCGTTCGCAAGCGCGAACTTGGAAAAAACTCCGCTGCACTACACGAAGGGGAGTTTTCTGCACTCCGCGAGCTCCGTGGAGTGCGGAGTGCAGAAAACTCCGCAAACTCCGCGAACGTAGCGGAGTTCATCGCTCAGGCCTATAAATAATATCGACTGTTTGTATTTTTTTGTTTTTGTTCAATGTTGTTTTTTTTATTAATTTGGTAGTAGTTATTTTATATGTTTTAATTTTTTTTATGTTACAATATTTTTTTTATTGGATTTTCATTTAGTTTTAGTAGCGGGACGTTGGGTTTATAGGGGATGAGGGTGGGGAGTAATTTAAAAATATTTGGTTAAAGTTTTAAATATTTTTTAAATGTATGTAAAATTTTAGGAGAGAGATGTTGGGTTTATAGGGGATAAGGGTGGGGAGTAATTTAAGAATGTTGGATTAAAATAAATTTTAATGACATTTACATTATTTTTTTTAATTTGTAAGGTTTTTTTGGGTGAAAATATTTTGATGTAAACTGTATAAAATATATATATTTTATTAAAAAAATATTTAAATTAATATATGATAGGATAATGTTTTAAACATTAATTTTACATTCGTTTTTATTGTTTTTTTGTTGAATTTTTTAGAATTCATAATTTATTTTTAATTTGTATAATTTAGAATTTTAAAATGTAAAAGTATTTAATTGTAAATTAGAATGTATTTAATATTTATATTGTTTTCTTTTTGTGAGAAGGCGTTATATTAATTTTTATTATGAATTTTGTTAAATATTGTAATTTATAATATTTTTAATGTAAAATATTTTTGGGACACATTTTTAAAAACAATTGTGTAAAATGTACAATTCAATTTTTCTTTTATATTTTTATACATTTTTGTTTTTTCATGTACATTTTCAAAATTAAGAATATATTTTTACATAAAATGGTACATTTTTCTGAAGTATAGTGATGTAATAGTAAAGTAAATATATTTTCACTTCTTTTATTATAAACTTTTTGATTTTAATTATTTATCATTTTTTATCAAAAAAGTAAATATTTTAGTACATTTGTTTTTACATTTGTTTAATACATTTTATATAATTTTATTTTTGTTGTAAAATTATATAATATGTATTTTACAAAGATTATAGTTTGTACATTTCGTTTTTATTATTTAGTATATTAAATGTTATTATAAACAAAATATTTAATATATTTAATAATTTACAATTTTTTACACAAATATGTTTTTGTATCATATATTTTTTATTTAAACATTGTTATATTGGTTGTACATTTACAATAGTCTTATTGTAATTTTATATATTGACGGTGAGTACATCAAACAAACACACATTTTAATATATATTAAATATTATATTTTTTGTTTTTTGATAATATAATATTTAATATATATTTTACAATTTTCTGTACATGTTTTCAACATTTTTTTAAAATAAAATTCAAAAAATTCATATATACATTTCATTTTTGTTTTTTTTTACTTTTTTCTCCATTCTTTTCTATGGGGAGTCAGTCTTTTTTTGGCTGCCATTTTTTTCTCAATTTTCTCACTTTTCTGTCTATCTGTTTTGCTTTTAGGTCATTTTCCAAGATGGAACCTCGCTGTTGGGAGCTGTGTTTCGTCAGTTAAGGTAAGTTTGATTTAATTTACTTTTAAGGTAGTTTTAGGGAAGGGGCGAGGTAGTAGTAGTGTAGTTAGATTTGTTAGTGTGTTAAATGTTCATTTTTTGTGTAGTTAGGTGTTGTTTTGGTAGTTTAGTGTTTGATGTGTTTGACGTAGTGTTGAAGAGTAGTAAAGTGGTATGTAGTATTAATTATGTGTTGTTTAATTATGTTATGTTGGTTTTAATGTTGAAATTAATGTTTGTGGGTTTATATATGCCATTGTGGGAGGGTGTTTTTTTTTTTTTACAGGTTTTCCGTTTCGGGAACAGATGGTGCTGAAGACGCGTCTCTTTTTAAAAAAAATGAAAGTGTATTTTGTTTCTTTGAAACAAATTACTTTTTACACTTCCTTTTATTTTTCAGGTTTGTTGGAGCATTTTTTTAAGCCAATTTTTGGGTTTTTGAGGGTTTTATTATTGAGAGGATTGCGTTGTTGGAGCCTTTTTTCTACAGTTGTATTTTTGCATTTTTTGGGGGCTTTCATTTTGGATGGATTCGTCTTTTGATTTATCTACTATGGATTTGTTAGTTTTCGAGGACCGTCTACTGAGACATAACTGTAAGTTATTTTGTATTATTATGTGTGGGAAATGTTTTTGGGAATATTTGGTTTGCTTGTTTCTTTTTATTTTAATAATTATATTATGTCATATATTTATATGTACGTTTTTAATTTTTGAATGACATAATTATAATTATTAATTTAAAAAAGAGTAGAATCATCTTGTTTAAATGTTCTGAAAATTTAAAATGCTTATGATGTTTAGCATTGTTTTTAGTTTAAAGTATAGATTTAGAAATCATGTCTAGGTATTCTAGCCCTTTGGCGTTTGGAAATAGTTGAGTTTTGTGTTGCAGGTATTCATACATTGTTTTTGTTTGCTTGCTGAGTTTAGGACCTATTTTAGGGCCTGATTACTATGGTGATAGGCCCGCCACTGACAGCCTGTCAGTGGTGGGCCTTCCGCCATCGTCCTGTGGTTTTCTGCCCGCCATATTGCCGTGGCGGGCGGAAACGTGGTGGTCGGAAAGACCGACTGCCACGGTTCCGACAGGCGGAAATTTTCCGACCACCTGTCAGAGCAGCCGCATTGCCCAGAATGTTAGGCACCGCCGGTCAAATTAGCATGTCCATCCCCGCCAGCCTTTCCATGGCGGTTCAACCACCATGAAAAGGCTGGCGGGGATGGACTTTGGGGGCCTGTTGTGGGCCCCCCTTTAGCAGGGCAACTTCCGTTGTGGACTTGGGGGGCACCTATTGTGCCCTCTACATTTCCCTGCACCATGTGGCAGGCACCGCGTTGTGTCTGCCACGTAGTGCAGGGAAATGCAAAACAGGCATTCTTTTCATTGCGGCGGGTGCTGCAGTCAGCAGCACCCGGCGCAATGGAAAACATGTACAATGCGACTGCCACAGTGGCAGTCGCATTGTAATTGGGCCTGTGGGACCCCCGACACTATGTCGGGAGGACCCCATCTCCGGCCATTCTAATCAGGCCCTTAGTTAGGGATTGCGCTAGTCTTAGCTCTTGATAGCTCTGTTCTTTTTTGATGGCTTCTATTAGTTTGTGTAACTTTAGTTGTCCTCTTCCTATTGTGGCTTGGAAGGCATTATGCCATCCTTCCACCGCGTTATTAGTTTTAGCTTTTTGAGCTAGAGTGCTATCGTAGACGTTCCACCAGGGGATTTGGAACTTTGGTTGCCTTCGGTGCCCTGACCCATGTAGCCTTCCCACCCAGGTTTCTTCAAAGTAGTCTAGGAAGGGAGTTAGTTTTGTTTCGTTGGCTTCGTAGAAAGGGCTTTCAAAAAGTATATTATAGTCGTTGGCTATTTCTGTTGTAGGTACATAGGCCAGCGCTATTAATTTTTTGTTCTGGTAAGCAAAGTTGCTATTTGTGGCGTAATCTATACTTGGGGCGCGATTCCGATCTTGCTAGGAAAGCCCTCCGTACGACTCGGATCCGGAGGGCTTTCCGAGCGAGATGTGCTCCGGGAGTCCGAACGAGCGAGTACAATGATGCTGTATGCTTACGGACTCAGCTCGCTCGGACTCCCATTGAACTCTATGGGAGCCTGTGTACAGATGCGTACACAGGCTCCCATAGCAAAAAAGGGGTGGGCGAGGAAAAGTATACACCCTGTGGCGGGCACCTATTGTTGCCCGCCACACTGTGCATGCTTGGATCGCGGGGACCCATGCGCACCCCCGTGACCGAATCGGAGGGCTCCGGGTAAAGGGGGGCCTGCTATGGCCCCCCGAAGTCCGAATCCGACAGCCGTTTTATCTCAATGAGATGATACAGCTGTCCGATTCGTGCATCGTACTCGCTCGATCGGAAAACGGCTCCATTGCGTGGCAGGATTCCGCTACGAACATGTCGGACGGACAGGTTCGGGTTCGTAAACGATTCACACGGCATGTACAGGATACTCGTATCGTACTTGGTCGTTCGGAACGGGGGACGATTTGGGCGGAAAGATAAGCTCCGAATCAGATTTGCTCTTTACAAATCCCGTTTGGAGGCCTTCCTTACGAGATCGTTATCAGGCCCTTAGAGTAGATTTTTGCAGGTGCCTCCAGATACTTTGGTTGAAGTGATAATAACAACCTTGTATTGCAGTGTGTGGGTATATTTTTAAATTTAACTGAATCATTGCTTGTTCAAAGTCAATGGTTATTTTTTGTGGGAAGTAGTTGTTGGTGTGTTGTTTTATTATTGTAAGCAGTTCTATGTAGATGGTATTTTGCTTGTTGGGGAGTAGTGCGTATATGAAGGGGATGTTAGTGTCTTCATAATTGCTGTGGATGGTATAGAGTTGGTAAAAAGGTTTGGGGCAAACTTTGAATGTACCATCCATCATTCATGTTTCACAGTTTTTTTACTTTTCTTTGTTGTTGTTGGTGGCAAAGACAATATTTCGTTTTTCATGACTTATTGTCATGAAGAATGAATTTCTTATCTTTGTTGGTGACAGTTTATTCCTGTAAGATTTCTATTCCTGCAGAAGTTTAGGGGTGGGTGGTGTTTGAGCAGTAGCTCTTTTAGTTCTGGCTATTCATCTTTTTTGGAGTGGGGATGGATGGTAGTTGTCCTGTGCCATGTTCAGGAACCCTAGTTAATACGTTTTTTAATATTTGGGTACTGGTTTGTTGGGAGCTGGTGCTTGCTTCTCTGATGGTTTCTAAATATCTCTGACCTCGATTTCTGTGACATTGGGGGGATGGTTGTGTTCCCTGACATTAATAACATTTGTTTCGACTGTTGTGGCTCTCCCATAGCAAGAATTGGAGTAGTATTTACTACATTTCCAACGGGTTTTGTTTCCAGTTATTTTTTCTTGCATGTATGTATAGCCCATGTAGCACAGAAGTAGTTTTCCCTTTTGTGATGTGATGAATTTTGCTCCTTCTGCCATTTTTTTGTCTATCTGTGAATATATTTATATATATAATCACTGAAAAAACCACAGGTTTGAGGGACGTTATAGTTAGGCTGACATTTTACTCATACAAAACCAGAGAAATTCGGCCGTATAACTCATGCCCCGCAATGCACTGCTGATGACGTCACATATTACATCACTCATGACATGGTCAGTGACATCACTGATGACATCTCAAATGACATCACTTATAACATCACTGATTACATCATCCAGTGACTGAGAGTGTTTCTAAAAAGTTGAAGAATGTTCTATATATATGCTAAGGTGTATTCAAAGAATGACTGGGTGTATGAGTGTCTGTGTGAATGATTTGTTGGGTGCGTGACTGACTGTATGAGTGAGTGATTGAACATGTCTTTTTCAATGTATGGGTGAGTGACTAATGTGTGTAAATGTATGTATCAGTCTGTCACTTGGTGTGTAAGTGGCTGCATGAGTTGGTGAGTAGCTACATGAGTATCTATATGGGATATTTATTAGTTGTCCGAGTACCTGTATGGGTGCCTGAGTGTGTGTGTGAGTGGGTGGGTGAGGAGCTGTGTGACTCCCTGCATGGATGTATGAGTGGGTAAATCCCTGGGTGTATGGGTGCATGATTGCACCTGTGACGGACTGTATGGTTAAGTGACTGTGTGTATGGCTATGTTGGTGAGTGTATGGATGTTTCAGTGGTATATGGGTGAGTAACTGCATATGTGAAAGGCAGTATATGTGAGTGTTGGAGTATATAAGTGACTGTATGTGTGAGTGAATGAGTGTGAAAGTGGGTATATGGGTGAGTGTGTGTTTGTTTCAGTGATTGTAGAAGAGAGTAAGTATGTGTTACCATCTGTATGAATAGGTGAGGTGGTGTGTGTATAACTGTATAGGAGAGTAAATGGCAGTGTGATTTATTCTCTGGATACTGGCTAGGTGTGTCAGAAAGTCTATAGGTGAGTGGCGGTGTGTGAGTGTCTGTGTGGGTGTATGACTGCATATATCAGTAGCTGTATTGATGAGTGACTGCGTGTATGAGTGAATGTATGGCTGAGTGAGTCCATGTGTGTGTAGACATATGAATTAGTGAGTGAGTAGATACTAACTGGTTTTGCTGTATCTCCAAAAAGGTAGTATGTATTTTAGAGCTGGTGTATGAAAGGTGATATTATGGTGAGAGGAGGTACATCGGATATTAAGTGGATGATGTCATCAGTGATGTCATTTGAGATGTCATCAGTGATGTCACTGACCATGTCATGAGTGATGTAATATGTGACATTATCAGCTGTGCATTGCGGGGCGCGAGTTATGTTTTTTTCAGTGAATTTCTATGTTTTTTTAAATGCTAATTACTAACTATAACGTCCCAGAAACCTCTGGTTTTTCAGTGAATTTTTAAGGTTTTTTAAATGCTAATCCCTAACTATAATGTACCTGAAACCTGTGCTTTTTTCAGTTAATATATATATATATATATATATACATATATATATATTATCTACTGGCGGTCGCCAGTAGATAGTTATAGTTAGGACCTATTATCCATAGGAAATCCACGACATTCTATTTGAAATAACGTTGGCGCCGGTTGACGAATCTTCGCGAATGTTTCCAACTTGTTGGGCGCTCCGCTCCGATCCTACCCTGAAAGTCTCGGGTTGATTCGTCAGCGGGGGCTGAGAAAAAGGGGGTCCCAAAACGCGTTTTCCCCATTCATTTTTCCATAGGAACCTTTAGTCGTAGCTACAGCCCGAACTGCTGAACGGAATTACACCAAATTTGGCAAAGAGGTAGCCCTTGGTTCAGACTGGTGCCTTTTGCTTAAATGGTGTAAATCCGTTCAGTAGTTCCTGAGAAAATAAAAAGTAAAGTCACATATATATCTATGGCCGAGTAGGGTCCGCGTACCCTCAGCGCACCCTGCACGCACCGCCCCGATCACGAGCTACATGCTAATTGGCTGTCAGCTGGCTGTCAACACTCCAAACCAGGAAGTGTTGGCAGCCATTTTGTCCCTCGGTAGAACCGAGGCACAAAAACAAGTGAGCAAAATGCACAAAGGGGGCAGGGTAGAAACACCCTGACCCCCTAGGCCTGCTCAGGGGGTCCCACAAGGACCCCCTGGGCAGAAAAAAGCATTTAAAAAAAAAAAAAAATCAGCAGGATGCACTTAGGGTGCGCGGATCCCACCGATTAAAAAAAAAAAAGCACAAGAAACAAGTGCGCAAAACTCACAAAGGGGGCAGGGTAGAAACACCCTGACCCCCTAGGTCTGCTCAGGGGGTCCCACAAGGTCCCCCTGGGCAGAAAAAAGCATTTTTTTTTTTTCAAAATCGGCGGGATGCGCTTAGGGTGAGCGGATCCCACTGATTAAAAAAAAAAAACACAAGAAACAAGTGCGCAAAACGCACAAAGGGGGCAGGGTAGAAACACCCTGACCCCTAGGTCTGCTCAGGGGTCCCACAAGGACCCCCTGGGCAAGAAAAAAAAAGACCGGCATCATGCCGAGGCCCCGCCCCTACCTGCAGCAGTCTGCAAACGCGCCCCCTGGCGCGTTTTAAGAAGGGAAGTAATTCCCCTTGAATACAGGGGGTCCCTGGAGGCCAACTAGCCCACCAGGAACCTCCGGTATGTGCCAGGGGCTGCGTTGCAGAGAGGTGTACAGAGGCCACGCCCCTTTACACCTCTCTGCAACGCAGCTCTGTGGCGCTTTTGGAAGTACATGGTGGGCTTGTTGGACTCCAGGGACCCTCAGGATTCAAGGGGACTTAATCCCCAACTAAAACGCGCCACGGGCGCGTTTGCACAGTGGTGAAGGGAGGGCGGGGCTTCAGGTGACATGTGTGCAAACAGGCCCCGTGGCGCGTTTTAAGATGAGGAATTAAATCCCCTTCAATCCTGAGGGTCCCTGGGGGCCAACTAGCCCAACAGGTACGTCCAGAAGCGCCACAGAGCTGCGTTGCAGAGAGGTGTAAAGGGGTGTGGCCTCTGTACACGTTTCTGCAACGCAGCCCCACAGCTCATACAGGAGGTTCCTGGTGGGCTAGTTGGCCCCCAGGGACCCTCATGATTCAAGGGGACTTAATCCCCCAACTTAAAACGCGCCACGGGGCGCGTTTGCACAGATGTCACCTCAGGCCCCGCCCCCTCCCTTCACCATTGTGCAAATAGTCCTCTAAAATCAGCCGAAATACGAATTCCGATTTACTCACCTGTTATCAGGAGAGACCTTAGTGCTGCATCTTTCAGCCCAGTACTGGTCCTGAAAAGTAATTTTAACCGTACTTACCAGTAACTTGAATTTCCTTCCATAGGCTAACATTGACTGGTTTCACTTAGAAATTCTTCTAAGTGTCGATTTTTGAAACATACAAATATTCCTCTAAAATCAGCCAAACTACGAATTCCGATTTACTCACCTGTTATCAGAAGAGACCTCAGTGCTGCATCTTTAAGCCCAGTACTGATCCTGAAAAGTAATTTTAACCGTACTTACCAGTAACTTGAATTTCCTTCCATAGGATATCATTGACTGGTTTCACTTGGAAATTCTTCTAAGTGTGGAGTTTTGGAACTTTATAATATTCCTCTAAAATCATCCGAAATACGAATTCCGATTTACTCACCTGTTATCAGGAGAGACCTCAGTGCTGCATCTTTCAGCCCAGTACTGATCCTGAAAAGTAATTTTAACCGTACTTACCAGTAACTTGAATTTCCTTCCATAGGATATCATTGCCTGCTTTTTGCTGAAAATGTTTCTAAGTGTTGATTTTTGAAACATACAAATATTCCTCTAAAATCAGCCGAAATAGGAATTCCGATTTACTCACCTGTTATCAGGAGAGACCTCAGTGCTGCATCCTTCAGCCCAGTACTGGTCCTGAAAAGTAATTTTAACCGTACTTACCAGTAACTTGAATTTCCTTCCATAGGCTAACATTGACTGGTTTCACTTGGAAATTCTTCTAAGTGTGGAGTTTTGGAACTTTATAATATTCCTCTAAAATCAACCGAAGTACGAATTCCAATTTACTCACCTGTTATCAGGAGAGAACCCAGTGCTACATCTTTTAGCCCAGCACTGACCCTGAAAAGTAATTCTAACCGTACTTACCAGTAACTTATATTTCCTTCCATAGGAATCCATTGTCTGGTTTTCAGCAGAAAAGTTTCAAAGTGTCGATTTTCCCAAACTACAAATATTCCTTAAAAATCGCCTGTGTGACTTAAACGCATTCTTTCAACTGTTTACAGGAGATGCACCAGTGCTGGTTCCAGGATCCACCTCTGAGTAAGAAAAAGTAACGATAACACTACTTACCTGCTAAGTGAATTTCCTCCCATAGGATAACATTGGTGATTCTATATGAAAAAGTTTCTAAGTGTCAACTTTTAAAATACAATAATATTCCTTAAAAATCACTACTGTAACCAAAACGCTTTTACTCAACTGTTTACAGGAGATGTCCCAGGACTGAATCTAGGATCCAGTCCTGTGGTTAGAAAAAGTAATCCATAAAGTAACTAATTGCATTTAACTAGAAATTCACATTGAGCTCAATGTTGCATTGTTTTTAAATTGTGTTGCCCATTGCAACAACTGTAACTACTGTACTTAAAAGTCTATTGCCTATTTGCAAAGTATTTAAACTAAAGTAATTCATTCTGAGAAAGTATATTTTGTAATGTAATGTATAATGTAATTACAATGTAATTTAAAAAATAAAATATCTAAAAATAAATAGTTTAAAAAAATGTTGTAAATCAGTATCAAAAAAATAAATATAACAATTAATATATTTAAAAATTGTCATTTACAAAACCTTTGAAATTCACTGAAAAAACCATAGGTTTCAGACACGTTATAGTTAGGAATTAGCATTTAAAAAACCTTTGAAATTCACTGAAAAAACCATAGGTTTCAGACACGTTATAGTTAGGAATTAGCATTTAAAAAACCTTTGAAATTCCCTGAAAAAACCATAGGTTTCAGGCACGTTATAGTTAGAAATTAGCATTTAAAAAACCTTAGAAATTCACTGAAAAAACCATAAGGTTTTAGGGACAGTTATAGTTAGTTGGACATTGCACTCGTACAAAACCCGTGAAATTCCCCCGTTATAGTTAGTTCAGGTAACTATAACTCGCGCCCCATAATGCACTGCTGATGACGTCACATATTACATCACTCATGACATGGTCAGTGACATCACTCATGACATCACTGATGACATCTCAAATGACATCACTGATGACATCATCCATGTGAGAATTTAATGCATCTTCTCACACCCAAATATAACTTTTGATACACCCACTCTAAATTACAGACTGCCATTCTCAAAACCATACACACTCCAATACCAATAAGTACATACCCACTCACTGATTCTTAGGTCTACACACACACATCTACTCACTCACCCGTACAGTCACTCATACTTACAGTCACTCAGTACAGGACTATCATATGCACTCATACACCTATATAAACACTCACACAACGCAACTCATCCATAGAGGTACTCACACACCTAGTCAGTCATGCAAATAATTAATCACACTCCAATTTACTCACCTATACAGTTATACACACCAGCTCACTTACTCATAAAAATACTAACACATTCTTACACTCCTATGCAATCACTGATGCAAGCACACACTCATCCATATAGCCACTCTCACAATCACACACTCTCACTTATAGCCATTTATATACTCCAACACACATATATACTGCCTTTCACATATGTAGTTACTCACACATATTCCACTGAGATATACATTCAATCACTAACACACTCATACACACACTCACCCACCCATACAATCCATCACAGACGCACTCTTGAAACCATGCACCCAGTGAATCACCCACTCACACATCTATGCACAGAGTCACACACACCCCACCCACACAAACACTGAAGCACCCATACAGATACTCAGAGAACCAATCCATAACCCATATAGACACTCATTTAGCTAGTCAGAAACCCATGCAGCTGCTTGCACAACAACAGACAAACGGATACAGACATTCACACAGTTTAGTCACTCACCCATGCATCCAGTAAGATACATTTAATCACTCACTTATAGACTCAGTCACGCACCTACTAAATCATCCATTCAGGCGCTTCTACACCCACTCATTCTTCAATACGCCTTTCCCTATATATATTAAACATATTTAAACTTTACAGAAACACACAGTCACTGGATGATGTCATCAGTGATGTCATCAGTGATGTCATTTGAGATGTCATCAGTGATGTCATCAGTGATGTCACTGACCATGTCATGAGTGATGTAATATGTGACGTCATCAGCAGTGCATTGCGGGGCGCGAGTTATAGTTACCTGAACTAACTATAACGGGGGAATTTCACGGGTTTTGTACGAGTGCGATGTCCAACTAACTATAACTGTCCCTAAAACCTTATGGTTTTTTCAGTGAATTTCTAAGGTTTTTAAATGCTAATTTCTAACTATAATGTGCCTGAAACCTATGGTTTATTCAGTGAATATATATATATATATATATATATATATATATATATACACGAAAATTCCCATTTTAAAGAGCTCCTCACTCAAACAGGAAAAAGGGACTCGCACTCAGGGTGAATGTAATTCAATATTTTATAGCCATTAAAAATATTGAATTACATTCACCCTGGAGTGCGAGTCCTTTCCTGTTTGAGTGAGGAGCTCTTTAAAACGGGAATTTTCGTGTATCTTAGCCGGGATCCGACACCGGAACTCGCACCGACCCGAGTGGAGAGGAGCCGGTATTTGGTCGGAGACTTTCCTCTTATATATATATATATATATATATATATATATATATATATATATATATATATTACCTATTGGCGGTCGCCAGTAGGTAGTTATAGTTAGGACTACGTTTCCATAGGAAAAGCATTTTTTGATGTGCTTATAGCTTTGGCGTCGTTTGACGAATCTTTACGAAATTTTCCAAAAAGTTCCTCTTTTCAGGTCAGCTGCTATCCTAAAAGTTTGGGGGTATTCGTTAAGGGGGCTAAGAAAAAGGGGTCCCAAAACGTGTTTTCTCCATGCAATTTCCATAGGAAACTTAAGACAAGGCTACAGGTCAAACTGCTGAGACGGAATTACGCCAAATTTGGCACAGAGAAAGGTCTTGGTCCAGAAAGCACGCTTTTGTTTAAATCGGGTAAATCCGTTCAGTAGTTTTAGAGAAATATCACATTTTCCAAATATCGATATTTAAGAATTCTGACATCTGATTGGCTGAAGCGTTACGAGCACGAGCTTGCGGCTGATTGGCTGTGAACTGTTGAAACTAGGAAGTGTTGGCAGCCATTTTGTGATTCAGTCCGTCAGCTCACAACTCTCCCTCTACAAGGCATCAGGTCCGTAGTTCTACCGCTGCGAGGCAACACTAAAAATATACCGCAGCTCTGTCTGTGCGAGATACCCCTTTCACGGTCCCTCTCCCCACATCACCAGCTCGTGGCTATGCCTTTAGAAGCGAGTCCGTCGGCTCGCAGCTCTGCGACTGCGAGCTGTGAGCCATTTTGTGGCTCAGTTCGTCAGCTCACATCTCTCCCTCTAAAAGGCATTGGATCCGTAATTCTACCTCTGCGAGGTAATACTGAAAATATCCCGCAGGTCTGTCTGTGCGAGATACTCCTTTTACGCTCCCTCTCCCCACATCATCAGCTCGCGGCTATGCCTTTAGAAGCCAGTACGTCGGCTCGCAGCTCTGTGTCTGCGAGCCGTGGGGCCCGCAGCTGTACCTCTGTGAGCCACCTCGTTAGCTCGTAGCTGTGTCTGTGCTAGCAGGCCCGTTGGCCCGTTACTCTCCCTCTGCGAGTTAGCCCATCGGGTTGCAGCGCGGAGGGCTCGCAGCTGTATCTCTGCGAGCCAGCCCGTTAACTGATAGCTGTGTGTCTGCTAGCAGGCCTGTTGGCCCGTTGGTCTCCCTCTGCGAGTCAGGCCACAGCTCTCCCTCTGCGAGCCGGTACGGTGCTGTGCTTTTGTGAGCCAACGGCTCGTAGGTCTCCCTCTGCGAGCTGAGCCCACGGGCCTCAGCTCTTCCTCTGCGAGCCTGCCCGATGGCCCGCAGGTGTCCCTCTGCTAGCCGAATCGCAGCTGATACTCTGCGAGACGAAATTGGGAATATAAGGCGGCTCTAAAAAAAGCCCTTCTGTTTATTAGTTGGAGCTACATGTAAGTGCGAATGCACAGCTTCAGGTTAATCAGGAAAATTCGGTTTCCCTCATCTGTGAAGTGTACTCCATCACTTCTGTAGATATCAGCCATATCAAAACGTATGTTGTTGTTGTAAATCGACCCCATTCTATGGTCTCTGAGGTATGCAGACACAGCTTTGTTGACATTCTTCCTAGATTTTTCAATCTTATGACAAAATTGGTTTGACCATTTCCACTTCTGTCTTTGGCATATATTGGAATATACAAAGACAGTTTGAGGCAAAAGTAACATCAATTGTCCTTCATAAGCATTTCCAAACCTACCCAGTCAAATCAAATCAAAACAAGCTTTATTCGGTATATACAATATATCCATAAAAGCTTTCTACATAAAATTCAATTTATCATAAAAAGATATTTCTCATTAAAAAAGAAAGTGACACGAGTTCAGGGAAAAATAAAACAATTAATATTTCCAGATGGCCTCATAATGTAAAAACTATTCAATTTCATAATGTAACAATTCCAGATATGAAAGATCCTTTCTTCTCTTTATAGCCTTTTGGATATAGCAAATTACTGCGTTACATATTTGTCATTGTCCAGTTTACAGATATAATAAAAGGCAGTTTTATACGAGTACAAACTATTATCAATAAAAAGCGGACGTAAAATACATTTTCTAATATCCCTGTAGAAATTACAAAAAGAAGAAAGTGCAGGGTTGTTTGCAGTGATTTACCATCGCACAGGCATTTGGGTAGGTGAAGACACCACTTACCCATTTTAGGAAAAGCGATCTGGAAGTGCAAAGTACGCAATCTAAGTCTGGTTAGGTAAAATCTCTGTTGTAAGTTTCTAGTAAAAATAAGATACGGCTGTATGCCCACTAAAATTGGACCTTCACAATAAGATTTTACACATGATTTTGTACTCATTTCAGCCTCTCTTGCAGTTTCTCTAAAATCTAACAATCTGATTTTTAGGTCCCTTTTACTAAAATTTAAAATACTTTCAGGATCATGAAAATCAGTTGCCACTTGACATTCAATTAGAAGGCTATGAATATGTTTTAACCAAGGTATTTTCCCACAAAAATCAAGTCTGAGACAGTCCATAATAATATCTTTAGTAAAATGTGTCTCCTCTTTGGACCAGATTCTATACCATAAGGTGAGTGCGGCCAGACTGATTGTATCATTTAAATATGGAACCTCTGTCTCTTTATGGGTTATATATGTGGCCGTAGAATTCGGTACCGATAGGACTCCTCTTAAAAATTTGTTTTCAAGCGTTTGTAGTTAGCTAGCATCTGATCTACCCCATAATGCGCCACCATAGCACACCCCTGTGATACATTTGCTACTATATAGCTTAAGAATTTCACGTACCGGTTTGTTGCCAATCTTGCGAGAAAATCTGAAAATAGACTCACTAGATCTTATTAATTTTAGTTTACATAAATTAATATGGGTACTCCATGCTCCATTTGCATTACATAAGAGCCCCAAATATGAAAATGTGGATGTTCTCTCAATGGGTACTCCATCGATGTGATGATTCATGATCTTAGCACTGTTTTTCCCGCAAGTCATGACCAGGGTTTTGCTCAGGTTTATTTTTAAGTCTTTTCCGCTCATAAAAATAGTAAAGTTATTTATCAAGCGTTGCAGACCAATTGCCGTCCTCGATATTAGGACCGCGTCGTCTGCGTATAATAAAACTGGTGTTGCACGCTTGCCTACAACAGGGGCATCAGCCTTAACATTTTGTAAAACAAGGTCAACACCATTGATATATAAAGAAAATAAAAGAGGCGCAAGGACGCAACCTTGTCTTATTCCACGTGAAACTCTAAAATTTGAAGTACATTCCCCGTTCGGGCCATAGCGTATTCTTGCGGTTAAATGAGCATATAACTGGGATAAGAAACTAATAATATCCAGTGGGGCACCCATCCCTTCCAGCGTTTGCCATAACTTCGCATGGTTCACTAAATCAAATGCGCTGGTAAGGTCGACAAAACAAAGATGAAGTTGGCCTTCTTTAGCAATAGTATGTTTTCCTATTAATAATTCAAGGTTCAGGCACTGCTCCACCGTCCCAATACCCTTTCTAAAACCATACTGGGCTTTGGTCAAAATGTTCTCTTCTTTTACCCAGCATTCTAATCTATCTAGCAATATTCTGCCCATTAGTTTAAAAGTAGAGTCAAGAAGGGATATTGGTCAGTAGCATTTTGCACTTCCTTTATCCCCTTTTTAAAAATAGGGACAACTGTGCTCTCCACCCAAGTAATAGGAAGTACCCCACAGGAAACAGCATTAAAAAATTTGGCCAGAATCGGGGACCATAAGTCAATATCATGTTTGAAAGTATCGATAGGAACCCCATCTGGACCTGCGGCTTTGCCGCTTGGACTATTCTTAATAGAAGTAATAATTTCCTCAACAATAATAAAATCTAACTTTACAGAATTCAAAGAAATAACATTTTGATATTTCTTCCAGTCATTAGGCTCATTTGCAGGGTTGAATATACTTTCAAAGTATGTTAACCACTCTGCGGGACTCACTAAGTTTTCAACTTTAGCAGATGTAATTTCCTTAAACAGTGGTTGGTCTATAGTTTTCCAAAATAAGATTGAGTCCTTTGTCTCAGCAGCTTGTATCAAACTTTCCCACGCACTCTCCCAAATTTCTTGTTTTCTTGTGTTCAAGGCTACCTTGTAGTATTTCCGTAAACTAGAGATTGTTTTGTTGTTCCTGGGTTTTAATCTTAAAGCTTCCTTCAATTCCTTATTTAATTTGGAACATTGCTTGTTAAACCATCTAGGATGGTTGTCCTTGATTTTCTTATTCCTATATTTTAAATCTTTAGATATGTCAGTAGTGATATTTTGAAAGGCACTTACAATCTCTACATTGGTGGACAGGTTATCCAAGCATATATTTATATTTTGTTCATTTTTTTGGACTAAGCTATCCGTAAACGCTTTCGGATCAACACTTTATAGAGATTCCATTTTTCCCTTGGGTTTTAATCGCTTCTGCAGACATGTGCACCTTCTCCCTAGTGTAGAAATTTGTGGTCAATATTAGAAGAAGGGGGTGATGATCACTAAACATACTAACCTGTATGTAGCATTTTTCAACATACCTCCTACAATTACCTGATATCAAAAAGTGATCAATACAAGAGGACGACCTCGCTCCTTCATAAGTATGAGTAACAAAGGTTCCCCCATATTCACCCAATTCCATTATTTCTAAGTTGTGTTTATGCATAACCTGGTTTATAGTATCACCATATCGGTTATGTGGGAAATGTAAGGTGTGTTCACCATAATCATCGTCATAGCCACATTGATTTGCAGTTTTAACTTTACACAGATCACTATTAAAATCGCCCGCCCACATCAGAAAGTATTCCCCACCCACTTCCTTCAGAAAAACATCCAGCTCGTCTTCCATTGTATTAGTTATGCCAAATCTCGTGTTATCAAAAATATTGTTATAAAAATGTATCACGACAATGGAATACTGTTTTCCCATAACGCCAAAAAGAAAGAACTGGAAAAACTGTGACTTTATAAAAGTTTTCCTAATTATCAAGGGAGATGTCACTGCAATAAGGGCTGCTAAGCCTCCTCTAGCTCTCCCTGACTTTGACGGGATCGCTTCAGTAGAAATAGTTTTAAAACCATTTATAAAAAGGTTTCTGTGTCCCAAGTTTCTTGTAATAAAATAAGGGAGCAGTTTTGTATGCTATAGAGCCAATCCTTTTCATAAAGCTTATTTTTTATCCCTGCAATGTTCCACGACATAAGTTTTAATGATTCATCTAATATACAACTGGTCGGCTTAATCCCAGGAGTACAATTTTCAGGGATATCTTTGTTACTTTCCGCAGTATATGTAACTGCCTCACCAAGTCAATCGACCTCACTACAGTCTCCCAGAGGGCAAACCTGTTTGCCATGGTCGAGTATCATATGTATTCCTGTATGATGGGAGGCTGTACTAGCTGTATAAGGAGGCTCGTTTCTTAGTCTGTAGAAATAGCCAAGCGGGACAGCAGTGATACCATTATCAAAATGGTGGGGTCGCCAGGTATGAGTCGTCATTAGTTCTTCTAATAAGAAACCCACCACTCGGGGGCTTTGAAAATTTACTGCAATACAATCACCTTCACAAGTTTTCTCCATTCCACCCACCCAGCTCACTCTTGAATGAATGAATGAATATAAAATTTGTAGAGCGCGAACTAAGCCCAAGGGCGCCAAGGTGCTATATGCGGACATGAGGGTGCAGACAGAGAGACATGCTCATACCGAGGTCTGTGAGAAAAGCCAGGTCTTTATGGCCTTGCGGAAAAGAGAATGGGACACCTGACTTGAGAGCTGTTCCGGGAGGGAGTTCCACAGTTTAGCAGCAGCAGTGGAAAAAGCTCTACCTCCCCATGTACCCTTCTTGAATCTCGGTACTATTAGCAGATTCTTATCTGCGGACCAGAGCGACCTGCTAGGAACATAACGATGGACAATAGCCTTAATCGCCTCAGGACCTGACCCGTAGTAGGCATTGTGAGTCATGCAAAAGGTCTTGAAGAGGATCCTACGGTCCACAGGCAGCCAGTGCAGCAACCTAATGGAGGCTGTGACTGAATGCTATTTTGGTAAATTCATCACCAACCTGGCTGCGGCGTTCTGCACCATCTGCAGACGTCGCACTAAGACTTTGTTGATGCCCAGATATAGGGCATTACAATAGTCCAATCTGGACGTTACCAGGGCAATGACGGCCTGCTTACATGCATCGAAAGAGAGATAATGGGAGATTTTCCGTAGGATCCTAATGATCCCAAAACACGTGGAGACTGTCCTGCTAACCTGCAAGCTTAGGGACAGTGAATTATCCACGATGACCCCAAGGTTTTCACCATGGGAAACCGGGGAGGGATAGACACCAAGCATGTCCGGCCACCAGTCACTGGACCAGATCTCCTGTTTACTCCCAAAGATCAAGACCTCCGTCTTCTCTCCATTTAATTTCAGAACATTTTCCACCATCCAGGAGGAGACTGCCTGCATACAGTTCCTAAAGTTAAGGGCCAAATCCTTTATACTGTGCGAAATAGATAGCATTATTTGGGTGTCGTCCGCATAGGACAACACCTCTAAACCATCGGATCTCACAACCTTCGCAAGAGGAGCGACATAGATATTAAAAAGAGTTGGGCTCAGGGAGGAGCCCTGAGGAACACCGCACAACAAGGGTTTGGGGGCTAAGTAGAATTGACCAAGCTTAACCGTCTGTGCCCGCTCACTGAGAAAGGAAGCAAGAAGCCCCAAAGCTGAGCCCCCGATACCTATCTTTCTGAGGCGGTCAATCAATCTGCACGGAGACAGGGTATCAAAGGCTGCAGTAAGATCAAGTAGAACAAGGAGGGTTGTGAGCCCTGCGTCCACTTGAGTCCGGATATTATTAAATACAGCCGTCAATGCTGTTTCGTGCTATGATGGCTTCTGAATCCATGTTGAGAGCCATCAAGTAGGTGGAAATCTTTTAGGTAGGTGCTAAGATGAGAGTTGAGGTAGGTTTCCAGAATCTTAGCTGGAACAGGAAGTAAGGAGATCGGGCGATAATTCTTCAGTTCACCAGGATCCAAAGAAGGTTTCTTCAAAAGTGGCTTCACTACAGCAGTCTTCCACAGAGTGGGATATTGCCCCTCTGAGATGGCAACATTAAGAACATCAGTCAGATGGGGAATAATGATTTCACGACCACATTTTAACACCTTGAGGGGACAAGGATCTAGTGGGGAGCCCGATTTAACCCCTTCTAGAAGCCAATCGGTCACCTCAGAAGACATATAAGGAAAGGTAAGAAGACTGGGCAGCAACTCCGTGAGTGCGGCCCCAATGGGATGGAAGGTGGGTCGAACAGATGACCCCGCAATGGGGTTGGAGGCTTCAAGCAAGGAGTAAATGTCTGAAATCTTAGTATGGAAAAAGTCAGAAATGTTATCACAACTCTTCTCAACATGATTATTTCTTTAGTAAGAGTAGATAAACTACAGCGTGTATGTATAGAGAACCAGTGCACAACCTGATTTTTCAATGTATCCAAAGATTCAACAAAATTCTCATGCAATTTAGGAACGTTTTTTAAGATGATAACATAAGGGGTTGCTTGGGGGGGTAGGCTAAGTATGCCATCGTAATCCCTCATGGGTCATGTTACATCTTCTGAAAATCTGATGGATTTATCATTATTCATATGGGGTTTAGAATTTTTCATCCTCAGTAATCGGGCGCTAGGAGGTACTTCACCTATACAGGCGGTCGGTGGCGGGTGAGCCTTATCGGGGATTTCCCTACTTGTGGGGACTTAATCTAATAATATCTTCTCAGCTACAGTATTGCTAGGATTACTACAGGGTATAAGCTGGCACACATTATGTGATGTTAAGTTTGTTGCCAGGCCAGTCAAATGACCAATGTCCTTTTGCATTTGACTAATCTCGGTCATAATTCGTCGCTCCATATTATCAATTTTCCGATGTAGCCTTTTGAACAAAGTTTCCATGCCTTTTCTGGTATATGGCAGTTCTTCATCCCCTGAGACTTTTCCATCCGGTGTAATACTCTTCCCCCTTTTCTTTTTGGTTTTAGACTTGTGCAAGATTATTTTCTGTTGTTTACTCTTTTTAGCTGGGGGAGAGATTAGATCAGAAGAATCCGATGCCGATGATACTTCTAGCGGGAGTACTGATACACATGGCCCTACTACATTATCAACATTATCAACATCTACGTTTTCAAGAAGAGGACTATTGCCTTTCCTGCTGTCGCTTGACCCCAATGTCCCAGTCTCAAGAACCTTTTTACGGGCATCAATCTCAACAACCGCGTGGACCTCTCTTTGGGCCGCGGTTAGCGCTGTTTGTGTGGCAACCAGCTGCTCCTCTACTTGGACTATTTCGTTGTTTATAAGGCCCATAGCATTCTTCAAGTACTTTGTAATCGGAGTATTTTTTCCCGTTGGTTTAGCTTTACTTAATGTCAATTTTCTTTTGCCCATCTTGTATATATTAATGCTCACAGACAATGTCACAGCAATAATTAAAAGAAGGTGCCCTTACCGATCTTGATGGCACTGAAACACGGAACCAAGATGTGTGGCCCAGCCCGGCGGGACGCCCTGGCCACTTTTAGGTGTCCGCTGGCTCGCTGGCTCAACACGTTGGTGCCTCCCCTGGCGCTTGTGAGTCTGGGACCTGGAGTCCCCTGTTGTGGTGTATGGCGTATGGCTGGCCGGCAAATTGGTGTCAGCCTCGGTTCTAAGTGAGAGCCGGGGAGAGAGAGCTGAGAGTGGGCTGCCACCACACCAGCTCACTCTAATCGCTCAACTCAGCTCCCACTCGGCACAACTCCCAGCTCCTGCTCTAATCACCAGCTCCGCTCGCTCGGCTCGATGTGAAAAAAGTGAGGACCGGGGGAGCGGGAGAGTGAGCTTCCGCCACACCAGCCCTCTCGACTCGGCTCAACCCCGACTCCGGCTCTAGTCACCGGCTCTTTTCACCGGCACCGGCTCCGGCTCCGGTCACAGCTCGGCTCCGGCTTCATTCCTCTTCTCTCTCACTCGCTCGGACTGCTGACCGTGGGCAGACTCCTCCTCCTCCTTTCTGAGTCCCAGACCTACCCAGTCAATGTGCCTAGGTTGTTACCACCACAGTGCACAATCATGAGGTCAGGGTGTTGGAGATGCAAACAGGTTTTAACCAAAGGCAACAATTGGTGCTACTTCAATCCTCTCTGTCCAAACCATTTAATGTCCACATTTTGTAAACCTAGGTCTAAGTCAATACGTCTCTGTTCTGCATACCTCTTGCACCAGAAAACATAGCTATGTCCTACAATCCACACTAGCATTTTGAAGGTATGGCTAGAAGATATGGATAAATGTCTGTAGCTCATGCAGTCCGTTCGTAGAATAAGAGATATGTTTAAACATGGGGAACTACTTTTTTTTTACATACAAAACGTTAACGGATTGGGAGATGAAATGTATAGTGTCCTAAAAAGTAGGGTGTATATTACTTTTGATGAAAAGCATCTTTGTGATTGGTTAATAAAAAAGCAATTTATACGTGGAGTACATATTATAGGATGAAATTTGCTCAGCTCAACCACACCTGCTAATTGTATTTGGAAGGTGCAAATCAAACTTGAAAGAATGGTGAACTTTTGACCTCCATGTGCTGTTAAATGTTGGAGAAAATGTTGCAAAAAAAAATATCTGTAGGTTTAAAAAATGATGAACTTTTAACCTGCACGTGTCGTAGAATGTTCTAGAAAGTGTTGATACAATACCTTGAACTTTTCACCTGTATGTGTCCTTAACAAAACAGTTTATATGGAAAGTTAAAAAATAAGCAATAAAGAGAGGTTTTGCAATCTAAAAAAATAAGGAACTATTCTGATTTGTTCTTTACATGGATTTATGTGTGGAGCAACAGGGAAATTGTGCCATTACTGGTTCCATTCTTGATGAAAGCAGTGCATTACATGTACTGTGTGACAAGAAAAGAATTGCATGCGTTTGTGACATTTGAAATCTGCATACCAACTAGGAAGGTAAATTAGAAATTAAGAATGTGTGTTATGTGCGGGGGTGTATCCCTTTGGCAAGCTCCGCCTCTCTGAGCCAGACATTGTTTTTGCATAGGTGCTGGACGACATCTGATGCAGCCCCGTCACCTACGCAGTCTGGTGTGTCAGGGGCACACAGCCATGCAGCCATCACCCCGCCACACACACTGGACACAGAACCCGTATTAGGGGAGTTTTGTACCACATTGCCTTCATTGCTGATGTTCTGTGATTGATATGTGTGTGGGCTGCATTGTGGGGGAATTGCCTGTGCACGGATGGCGATGCACACACACATGTAGGTATGTGGAGCCAGGTGCCCGTGCGGCCTTGCGCTGCTTGTGCTATCTCACTCCATCTCTCTCCCTCGCTCTCTCCCGCCCTGTCATAGCAAACCTGTGAAAGCGATGGGTGCGCGGCTCTCAGAGCGGGACTCAAGTACTTCTTAAGTCTTTCAAACACCGAGGGGTATATTCTCAAGGACATATCGCCGAGTTAACGGCACTTTATCGCAACCAAAATGGTGATAAATTTAACGCACCATTCACAAGCTGGAGCAAACAGCCCATATCACCAGTTTACCAGCGATAGCAGCCTCAAAAAGCATTGTCACCGATGAGTCCGGCAAATATTGCTAATGAGATGTAGAGTAGGCGTTCTCGTGCAAAAAGCAGGGAACACATGACTTCGCAAGTGTCTCAACCACCAGCAAGATCGTCGAAGAGAGTACAAAACAGGCGATAAGGTGCGTTAGTAGCAGAAAGTTTACACCTGCTCTGAGCTGGTGTAAAGTCGGACTACAACCTGCAATATGAAAGGGAGCGCACCCAGAGCCATACGTGAATGACAACAGATGCAATGGAGCCAACGATCATGCAGCTCGGACACCCAACACTGCTCCGACACCCCCGCCACCAGCCTCTTGTCCGCCATCCCCACTCACCTCCCCCACACAAACAAATGTGACAGCAACGTTAGGAAATCTGGAACGTAACAAATTGGCTGATGTCGCACAATTAAAGTAAAGAAGATGCATATGAGGTTGGACAAATAAGAATCTCAGTCATCTATGGATTTACATATAAAACATTTTATTTAAACAAAACAACAAAATAAAAGTAGGTACAGGTATGGCGTGTCATCCCTCGACAATTTGTGAATCACAGCCTGCAAGACAAAAAGAAAGATAAAATTGTGCGTCATGCGTCCATGAAAGGAGAGAGAGAGAGAGAAAGAGAGAAAGAGAGAGGAAGAGACAGAGAAAGAAAGAGTGAGACAGAGAGGAAGACAGAGAAAGAGAGAAAGAGTGAGAGAGAGAGGAAGAGATAGAGAAAGAGAGAAAGAGTGAGATACAAGGAAGTGAGAGAGAAAGAGAGAAACAGTGTGAGAGAGAGGTAGAGAGAGAGAGAAAGAGTGAGACAGAGAGGAAGAGAGAGAGAAAGAAAGAATGAGAGAGAGAGGAAGAGACATAGAAAGAGAGAAAGAGTGTGAGAGAGAGAAAGGAAGAGATACAGAGTGAGAGAGAGAGAAAGAGTGTGAGTGACAGAAAGGAAGAGATGGAGAGGGAGAGTGAGTGTTGACACTGTGGAGAAAATCCTTACAGCTCACCTTTCTGCCACCAGTGTGTCTCCAACCACGTGCCGGAACATAGTGGAGTCTTGAAGTTTAATCATCTGAAACATAGTATAGAATCAGTAATGGCAGAGTACATACAACTGCACATGCCTAATTCTCTGTTTTGCCCCTGCGCACCCAGGCTGCTGCACCCCATCGACTCCCACCGCCCAGAGGTGTCTGCCCGCCTCTGCGCACCTAGGCTCAATCAATCAATCAATCATGTCACTAATAAAGCGCACTACATACCCATCCTGCTGCTGTATCCCATCCACTCCCACTGCCAAGCAACCTCCTCAGGCACAAGTTGCGTACACGCGGTCAAGCCGAGCTCACAATTCAGAGCGGGTGTTGATTGCAGGTTGGCCACGCATCATCGCAGGCTGCAAACGCGCTCAGCTCTGGTGGCACTAACTCAGTGGAACTGAAGTCATCGCCTCGTGGCGGGAAGTCCGTGTTGGGGGGGGTCGTCAATCTGTGAATCACAGCCTGCTAGACAAAAAGCAAGATAAGATTGTGCGTCATGCATCCATCAAAGGAGAGAAAGAGAGGAAGAGAGAGAAAGAAAGAAAGAGTGAGAGATAGATAGAGAGAAAGAGTGAGAGAGAGGAAAGAGAGAGAGAAACAGTGAGAGAGAGGAAGAGAGAGAGAAAGAGAGAAACAGTGTGAGAAAGAGGAAGAGAGAAACAGAGGAAGAGTGAGAGAGAGAGAAAGAGAGAGAGAGGTAGAGAGAGAGAAAGAAAAAAACTGTATGAGAGAGAGGAAGAGATACAGTGAGAGAGAGAGGAAGGGAGAGAGAAAGAGTGTGAGGGAGAGAAAGGAAGAGATGGAGAGGGACAGTGAGTGCCGACACTGTGGACAAAACCCTCACAGCTCACCTTTCCGTCACCGGTGTGTCTCCAACCATGTGCCGGGACATAGTGGAGCCCTCAAGCTTACTCATCTGAAACATAGTATGGAATCAGTAATGGCAGAGTACATACAACTTCACACGCCTAATTCTCTGTCCCGCCTTTGTGCATCCAGGCTGCTGCACCCCATCCACTTCCACTGCCCAGAGGTGTCTGCCCGCTGTTGCGCACCCAGGCTGCTGCACCCCATCCACTCCCACTGCCCGGAGGTGACTGTCCGCCGCTGCGCACCCAGGCTGCTGCACCCCATCCACTCCCACTGCCCGGAGGTGACTGCCCGCCGCTGCGCTAACAGGCCTCTCTGCTCACCTTTCACAACCTGCATGTAGAAAAGAGGGCCTACAACGTGCCGCTGCAAGCCCCAAGGCCTGGGCCCGCGGACACCGCACCCTGCATGTCATGCAGCCCCGCTCCACAGGCCACCAGGTCTCACATTTGGTGCTGGGTCTTGATTTCACCATGGCAGAGGACATACCAGTGCACCGTGCTTTTCATCGCAGGCTGCACACCCGCTCAGCCCTTGCGGTGCCACTAACTCTGTGACCAGCGAGGCAACACCACGTGGCGGTAGGCCTGCGCTGTCTGGTGGCTCAGGCCTACACTGCGGTCCAGCAGGGCACACAAAACCTGAGCTGTCCAGACCGCCGGGACGGGCCATCACCGCAGGCTGCACACCCGCTCATCAGTTACGGTACCCGTACCTCAGTGGACCGAAAATCACCGTCCCGTGCCGGTGTGCCTGTGCCGGCCGCAGTGTACAAGCAACTTTGAAATGGCTTCGAGCACGTGCGCCCGGTCTTTTTTATTGGCAGGGTCACGTGTCTTGTGACGCGTGTGCTGGATGGGTGTGGTGTGGGTGCATACTAGCCGTGAGGGAGTGGCTGTGGCGTACTGACAACTAGGGTGTGACCAGCAGATCACTGTAATGAAAATATGGGCCATGTAGCGTTGTTGTCCTTCCCTGTAAGCGTAAGCAGAGTGGACTGGCCTAGCGTATGCCAGTCCTGCGTGAGGCTGTGAAGAATGACTCCGGAGCTATGGGCGTGGCTTCATCCTGGGCTATATGAGGAATCAACTGATGCGGGTGTCCCTGTTGTAGTGCTGGCGTCACCCAGGTCACAAGCGCCAATGTGTCACTCTGTGAGCCAAGTCCCACAACATGGCCAACATGGAAGGTACGGGGAATCACTGACCCTACATTCATCCATAGTTCCACACATGAAAGATGGTGGACATGACACATCTGTGTGGATATGAATGTTTATTGCAAATTCAGTGGAGTGTTGCAGCTGTAGCAATACAGGGCCATGGAAAGTTTAAGTTTCAGTTTTTGGCACATGGAGGGCAGCCAATTAGAGGCAAGCTTGTGTTTGGGGTTAGGCTGCGCCAATCCCCAAGCACTTATAAATTCACTATACACTCTCCTTGCAGTACTGTAATGAGCCAGTCTCTACGTACATACTTGTACAATGACCGAGAGAAAGTTACATAACCGTAGTTTTCCCCACTGCCAGAGTTAACATGGTTGCATACGCTGTCCACAGCACAATGTAATGTGGTAGGGCCCAGGGGCGGAATCTTGCATACATAATGAACACACGGACACAGATAGATAGTGGAACTGGGTACGGGCACGTGCGCTCGACTCATTTTTATTACCAGGGTCACATGTCCAGTGACGTCTGTGCTGGATGCGTGTGGGGTGAGTGTAAGCCAGCCCTCCGGGAATGGTTGGTGCTGGCAACAAGTACAACAGTAATCATTGGATCAAACACATAGATTCAATCATAAAGGGTCAATGATTTGTGCTACACTAAGGTAGGGACAACAGATGTGAAATAATACACAGAAGATTGTATCGTAAAGGGTCAATGACTTGTGGTACACTGAGGTAGGGGCAGCAGATGTGAAATTATACACAAAACATTGTATCATAAAGGCTCCATGAGTTGTGCTGCACTGAGATAGGGGCATCAGAAACATTCAGCGTGTGCGCAGCCAGCGATGATGCGTGGTGCGGGCGAGCCGCACTGGGAGCAATGTCTGTTGCCTACTGGACTGAGTCATCTGCAATCGCGACTCAATGTGAATTGTGAGCCCTGCTATCCACAGTGTAGATCAAAGGCAGTAGTCAGCACAGACATTGAAGAATGCTTTTAGTCACTTCCTGTTTACAAAATTCGAGGACATAGAGTACAATTCTGTCTGCAATAAATAAATCATGTCTCAATTTAAATTGTGAGCTCTGCTAACCGCAGTGTAGGTGTATGGAACAAAAGATGAAACATTTATGGAATACACTGTCGAAATATGTAGGTTTCAGGGACGTTATAGTTAGTTGCCTACTGGACTCTGAAATTAATAAATAAAGACTGAATTTGAATTGTGAGCCCTGCTGAGCACAGTGTAGGCTGGAGGCAGCGGTCAGGAAGGGCCTACAGCCACGTGGCGTTGACTTGAGCTGCATACAGTTAGTGGTAGGTGTGGCGCTCAGCGTGTGTGCAGCCAGCGATGATGGAATGTCTCTTGCCTACTGGACTGCGTCATCTGCAATTGCGACTCGTTCTGAATTGTGAGCCCTGCTGACCGCAGTGTAGATCGAAGGCAGTAGTCAGCACAGACTTCAAGGAATGCTTTTTGTCACTTCCTCTTGACAAAATTCGAGGACATAGAGTACAATTCTGTCTGCAATTAATAAATCAAGACTCAATTTGAATTGTGAGCTCTGCTGTCCGCAGTGTAGTCTGCCATTCAGTGTTCCTTTGGACTTGCAAGATGAAGTTGGTCATTGTGCTAAAGCTATAACTGATGTAAAACAAGTTCTTGAAGCAAGGATACTAAAAGGATATTATGTAGGTTTTAGGGACGTAATACTTAGTTGCCTACTGGACTCTGCAATTAATGAATCAAGAGTCAATTTTAAATGTGAGCCCTGATGACCGCAGTGTAGGCCGGAGGTTGCGGTCAGCAAGGGCCCACAGCCACGTGGCGTTGAGTTGAGCTGTACAGTTAGTGTCACCTGAAGCAACCAGCGTGTGTGGAGCCTGCGATGATGCGTGGTCCGGGCGGGCCGCACTGGTAGCAATGTCTTTTGCCTAATGAATTCTGTCTTAATAAGTCCACGTGGCGTTGACTTGTGGTGCACTGAGTTAGTGGCACCTGAAGCACTCAGCGTGTGCGCAGCCTGCGATGATGCGTGTTCCGGCCGGGCCACACTGGTAGCAATGTCTTTTGTCTAATTAATTCTGCCTTAATAAGGCTACGTGGCGATTACTTGTGGTGCACTGAGTTAGTGGCACCTGAAGCACTTAGCGTGTGCGCAGCCTGCGATGATGCGTGGTCTGGGCGGGCCGCACTGGGACCAATGTCTCTTGCCTACTGGACTGCGTCATCTGCAATCGGGACTTGATCTGAATTGTGAGACCCGCTGTCCGCAGTGTAGATGGAAGGCAGTAGTCTGTACAGACATAAGTCTGTGGTGCTCTGCTGCTAGGTTTGCAGGGGGCCTGTGTCGAGGAGGCCGGCAGTCACAGCGGAGGCCTCATGGCAGGGTGAGGGCTGCCGCCCTGGCAGACGCTTTGGCCTTCCCACAAGTGAACCACGCCCAGAGCCCCAGCCTATTTATTCATACTGCTACGCTGGAGTGGGGTACGTTGGACCAGCCCACTCCACTTCCGCTTACAGGGGGGGACAACACAGCTACATGACCGAGATCTTCCCCACTGCCTGAGGTAACATGGTTGCGTCTATTGTCCACAACACTACAAGCACCAGCAGTATATGTCCACATGGAGAGGTGACTTGCGTCCTTCACACATACTTGGTTGCCACATCTCCCAACATTCAACTATTGTGTGGCTGAGGGACCATACCGTTTTTGGAGGGTCCGCTGTCCTGTTCTGCGCTGCCTCAGTGGTAGTAGGGAGGGGGTGGTCCGGGGGGGGAGGTCCTGAGGGTGATGGCAGTGGGTGTTGTGGCCTTCTTGGGTGTCGGAGCTGCATGGTCAGTAGCTCTATGACATGTGTTGGTCTTTAGATGTGGTTATGGGCTGGGCTCCCTTTCACACTGTAGGTAGTCGTCCTGCTTTACACCAGTAAAAGGCAGATGTTAAATTCTTACTGCTAACGCAGCTTATCGCCTGTTTTTGGATCGCACCCCAGATTTGGCTGCTCGTTAAAAATATCGGGAAGTGGTGTTTTCATGTTATTTTTGCACGGGAACGCCAACTCTGCATATTATTAGCGTTCGTTGTCGCTCTCATTTGTAGCGAATTTTTTTGCGGAAGCTATTGTTGGAAAACTGGCGATATCGTCTGTTTTCACTAGGTTGAGAATGGAATGATAATTTAAAATCACTGAAAAAACCATTGGTTTAATGAACATTATAATTAGAAATTAGCATTTAAAAAACGTTTGAAATTCACTGAAAAAAACATAGGTTTCAGGCACGTTATAGTTAGAAATTAGCATTTAAAAAACCTTAGAAATTCACTGAAAAAACGATAGGTTTCAGGGACGTTATAGTTAGAAATTAGCATTTAAAAACCTTTGAAATTCACTGAAAAAACCATAGGTTTCAGGGACGTTATAGTTAGGTGGACATTTCACTCGTACAAAACCATAGAAATTCCACCGTTATAGTTAGTTCAGTTAACTATAACTCGCGCCCCCGCAATGCACTGCTCATGACATCACATATTACATCATTCATGGCATGGTCAGTGACATCACTGATCACATCACTGATGACATCTCAAATGACATCACTGAGGACATCACTGATGACATCATCCACGTGATAATAAGATGCACCTCATCACACCCTAATATAACCTTTAATACACCCACTGTAAAATACACACTACCATTTTCGAAACCATCCACACACCAATACCAGTTACTACATACTCACTGATTCCTAGGTCTGCACACACATCCACTCATTCACCTATACAATCACTTATACATGCAGTCACTTATCAAAACAATACTATCATATGCACTCATACACCTATTCAGAGACTCACACACCGCCACTCCTCCATAGAGTTACTCACACACCTAGTCAGTCATGCAAAGAATCAATCACACTCCCATTTACTCACCTAAACAGTTATACACACACCACCTCACTAATACATACAGGCAGTAACGCATAGTTACTCTCTTATGTAATCACTGAAACATGTACAGACTCATACATACATGCCACTCTCACAATCACTCAGTCTCACATATAGTTATTTATATACACCATCACTCACATATACTTCCTTTTACATATGTAGTTACTCACATATGTACCACTGAGACATCCATTCACTCACCAACACACCCATACACACACGTACCCACCCATACAGCCCTTCACAGATGCACTGTTGAACCCATACACCCAGTGAATCACCTACTCACACATCTATGCACAGAGTCACACACCTCCAACCCACCCACACACACACTCAGTCCCCTATACAAATACTCAAGCAACAAATAAATAACCCATATAGACACTAATGTAGCTACTGACCAACCCATGTAGTAGCTTACACAACAACAGACAGACTGATACAGACATTCACACAGTTTAGTCACTAACCCATGCATTCAGTAAGACATGTTTAATCAGTCACTTATACAATCAGTTACATACCTCCTAAATCCTCCATCCAGACACTTATACACCCACTCATTCTTCAATTCACCTTGCCATATATATAAAACATATTTAAACTTTACAGAAACACACAGTCACTGGATGATGTCATCAGTGATGTCATCAGTGATGTCATTTGAGATGTGATCAGTGATGTGATCAGTGATGTCACTGACCATGCCATGAATGATGTAATATGTGACTCATGAGCAGTGCATTGCGGGGCGTGAGTTATAGTTAACTGAACAAACTATAACGGTGGAATTTCTATGCTTTTTTACGAGTGAAATGTCCACCTAACTATAACGTCCCTGAAATCTATAGTTTTTTCAGTGAATATATATATATATATATATTCACTGAAAAACTATAGGTTTCAGGCACGTTATAGTTAGAAATTAGCATTTAAAAAACCTTAGAAATTCACTGAAAAAACCATAGGTTTTAGGGACGTTATAGTTAGTTGGACATTTCACTCGTACAAAACCATAGAATTTCCGCCGTTATAGTTAGTTCAGCTAACTATAACTCGCGCCTCCGCAATGCACTGCTGATGACGTCACATATTACATCATTCATGACATGGTCAGTGACATCACTGATGACATCACTGATGACATCTCAAATAACATCACTGATGACATCACTGATGGCATCATCCAGTGACTGTGTGTTTCTTTTAAGTTTAAATATGTATTATATATATGCCAAGGTGTATTGAAGAATGAGTGGGTGTATAAGTGTCTGGATGGAGGATTTAGTAGGTGCGTGACTTACTGTTTAAGTGAGTGATTACATGTGTCTTACTGAATGCATGGGTTAGTGACTAAACTGTGTGAATGTCTGTATCAGTCTGTCTGTTGGTGTATAAGCTGCTGCATGGGTTGGTCAGTAGCTACATGAGTGTCTATATGGGTTATCGATTGGTTGCCTGAGTATTTGTATGGGTGCCTCAGTGTGTGTGTGGGTGGGTGGGAGGTGTGTGACTCTGTGCATAGATGTTTGAGTGGTTGATTCACTGGGTGTATGGGTTCAAGAGTGCATGTGGAAATAGCTGTATGGGTGGGTGAGTGTGTGTATGGGTGTGTTGGTGAGTGAATGGATGTCTCAGTGGTACATGTCCAAGTATCTACATATGTAAAAGGCAGTGTATGTGAGAGTTGGAGTATATAAATGACTATACGTGAGAGTCAGTGATTGTGAGAGTGGCTGTATGAATGAGTGTGTACGTGTATCAGTGATTGTATAAGAGAGTAAGTATGCGTTTGTTTCTGTTTGAATAAGTGATGTGGTGTGTGTATAACTGTATAGGTCAGTAAATGGAAGTGTGATTGATTCTTTGCATGACTGATTAGGTGTGTGAGTAACTCTGGATGAGTGGTGGTGTGTGAGTGTCTGTATAGGTGTGTGAGTGCATACGATAGTGTTGTGTTGATGAGTGACTGCATATATGAGTGATTGTATGGATGAATGAGTGGATGTGTGTGTAGACCTAGGAATCAGTGAGTGCGTATGCAGTAACTGGTATTGGTGTGTAGATGGTTTCAAAAACGGTAGTCTATATTTTACAGTGGGTGTATCAAAGGTTATATTAGAGTGTGAGGAGGTGCATCAGATTCTCACGTGGATGATGTCATCAGTGATGTCATCAGTGATGTCATTTGAGATTTCATCAGTGATGTCATCAGTGATGTCACTGACCATGTCATGAATGATGTAATATGTGATGTCATCAGCAGTGCATTGCGGGGGCGTGAGTTATAGTTAGCTGAACTAACTATAACGGCGGAATTTCTATGGTTTTGTACAAGTGAAACGTCCAACTAACTATAATGTCCCTGAAACCTATGGTTTTTTCAGTGAATTTCTAAGGTTTTTTAAATGCTAATTTCTAACTATAACGTGCCTGAAACCTATTGTTTTTTCAGTGAATTTCAAAGGTTTTTTAAATGAAAATTTGTAAGTCTAACGTACCTCAATGCTATGTTTTTTTATTTTCTATATATATATACATATATATATATATATATATTTTTTCTTTTTCTACAATGTGGTTCCTGCCGGAGCGCGCAACAGCGGGTGTAAGGCGTTGGGCCGAACCAATGGCCAACATCAATTTTGTGAACAAAGGACGCCACACTCTGGAATTCTATTTTTGCTTTGAACTAATATGCCATACAAAATGAAGATGCATAAAGTATTACATTGAATGTACCTTACATATCAATGTAACCAATACACGATTTATGAAAAAGTGTTTGCAATACACTATCATTGCTACATCTATGTAAATGCATATTACACCAAACATATACTGTTCACTTATTGGTAGGTGTTCAGAAAAATAATGTGTTCATTAATTGTAAAATATGATTCTGTCACGAGGTAATCTGTATATATTTTAAAATCAAACTACAATTCCCAGAATTCCATGGGAATGTACTCACAGGAAATGACATAAAAACAGATGTAACAGTAGTGCCCCCTACCATGAGAAAGGCCGTGTTGGCCGAAACGCGTCGGTGTGACAGACTGGCTCTGTAAATAAATCACACTTTCCAAGATTCCAGAGTGCGGCGTCCTTTGTTCACAAAAAAAAATATACATATATATTTAAAAAAAATTGTGAATAATTTTTAGTTAGGAAAACTATATTCATTCTTTTTATTTTTTAATTTTTTATATTATACAGAAGTCGCACACCCTTCGCGCACCCTACACGATGGCTGCGTGCATTCCGGTAGCCATTTTGAAAAGTCGTGCTGGGGTCGAGACTTCGGCGTGATTTGTAAAGTATGAAATATCTTTAAATTAATTATAAATTAAAGTTTTCCTTTAAGTGTTTGTCTAAATTTATTAATAAAAGTATTTTTAAAGTATTATTTTCAATATAATTTCGACGAAAGTAAAGTTACGAAATGCGCGGTGTAGCCGCTTAATGTGCGCGACATCTCCCCGCACTTATTTACGGGGTTGCGCTGTGATCGCGCCAAGATCGCGCCGAAGTCGCGATTTCTGCGTATTTTTAAAGTTGAAAAAAATTACTATAGAAAGTTTGAATATGATATTAGACTGAACAGTTTTGCTAATATACTTATTGAAAGTTTATAGAAATTTTTATTTATAGTGTATAATGATATATATGATTTTCGCGGGTGCGCCAAGGTGACGAGTGCGCGCACCCTACGTGACTTCATGTCAGCAAAAGAAAAAAGGAATCTGATTGGTTGAAATCAATTTCATTGTGAAAGAGGGAGGATCCATCCTTCTGATATTTCCCTTCCTTTTTGTCCTTGATAGAGAGAAGACCTGTTTCTTGCTTCTCTTTATATTGATATACCTTTTTTGTGTGTTTGTTGATTTTTAATACAACTATGGCTTCTAGTTTTGCCGAAGTTGATCCACTTGCAGTAAAGGAAGAACAGGTGGTGCAGCAGAAGAAGAAAAGAAAGGAAAGCATCGTTTGGTCCTTTTTTAGTGTACCGGAGGGAGAAAAAAAGGTGAATGCAAGAAAAGTAACTTGCATTATCTGTGAGAGAGTGCTGTCCAGAGGCTCCGATAAAAAGTACTCTTGCGGTACGAGTAGTATGAAAAAGCATATGGAGACCATCCACCCTGTACACCTTGCAAGAGAGGAAAGACAAAGTTGAATGCTGCTGCTGAAGAAGATCCCAGTACACCATCAACTTCTTCACAGATTCCATCTGCACCCAGGACTCACATCATGCCTGAATTTTTAAATGCAGCAGTTAGTTGCATTAAGGGCGCCACCGAGCTCTGTGTTGGCGAACAGTGCATTGATGTCACCTCTGCTGCTCTTAAAGCGCACAAATGTAATTTTTTTTTTATAATGTGCTTTTGTTTTTGTTCAAGAGATTATTTCCTGATCTTCATTTTTCTCTGTTGTTTTTAAAATCAAAAACACACAAAAAAGTAAAAAAGGTTAAAAAAATACCAAAAAAATTAAAAACTGTTCTGGAAAAAAAACGGTTCTTACGGAACCACATCTACTGGTTAAAAAAGAAAAATTACCTGAGTGATTGCATGAGTGTATGGACTGGGTGATCGGAGAAATGCAAGTATAGTGCATGGTTATTTAATGAATGTTTGAGAAGTGGCAACGTGATTGAATGAGTTCATGGATAATAGCAGGGTAATTGGAAAAGTGCATGAGTAGTGTGTAAGTGATTAGATGAGTGCATGTGTAGTGCACAAGTGATTGTAGTAGTGGATGGTTACTGCCTGGGTCATTCAATGAGTACATGGCTACTAACTGGATGATTAGAGTACTGTAATGAGAGTGCATGGTGAATTTATAAGTGCTTGGGTATTGGCGGAGTGATTGGATAAGTACATGGTGCTGGATGGGTGATTGGAGGAGTGCATGGGAAGTGACAGGGGGATTGCTGGAGTGCATAGGTACTAGCTGAGTAATTGGAGGAGTGACTCAGTAGTGTGCAGGTGGTTAGAGGTCTGCATGAATAGTGTATGGAGGATTGTAGCAGTGCATGAATTAGTGCCTGGGTCATTGTATGAGTACATGGGTAGTGACTGGATGATTAGAGTACTGCAAAGAGAATGCATGGTGAATTCATGAGTGCTTGGGTATTGGCGGAGTGTTTGGATAAGTCTATGGTGCTGCATGGGTGATTGGAGGAGTGCATGGGAAGTGAGAGGGGGATTGCTGGAGTGCATGGGTACTACCTGGGTAATTGGAGGAGTGAATGAGTAGTGTGTAGGTGGTTAGAGGTCTGCATGGAAAGTGCATGGAGTTTTGTAGCAGTGCATGATTTACTGCCTGGATCATTGAATGAGAACATGGGTAGTGACTGGATGATTAGAGTACTGCAAGGAGAGTGTATGGTGAATTTATAAGTGCTTCGGTATTGATGGAGTGATTGGATTAGTACATGGTATTGGCTGGGTGACTGGAGGTGTGTATGGGGAGTAACAGTGTGATTGCTGGACTGTACGGGTACTACCTGGGAAAATGAAGGTGGGAATAACCAGTGCATAAGTGGTTAGAGGACTGCATGGATAGTGAACATGTTATTGTATCACTGCATGTGTTTGTGTCTGGGTCATTGCATGAGTACATGGGTAGTAACTGGATGATTAGAGTACTGCAAGGAGAGTGTATGGTGAATTTATAAGTGCTTGGGTATTGGCGGAGTGATTGGATTAGTATATGGTACTGGCTGGGTGACTGGTGAAATGCATGGGGAGTGACAGTGTAATTGCTGGACTGCATGGGTACTACCTGGGAAAATGAAGGTGTGAATAAGCACTGTATAAGTGGTTAGAGGACTGCATGGATAGTGCACATGTTATTGTAGCACTGCATGTGTTAGTGTCTGGGTCATTGCATGAGTACATGGGTAGTGTCTGGATACTTAGAGTGTTGCAAGGAGAGTGCATGGTGAATTTATAAGTGCTTGGATTTTGGCAGAGTGAATGGATAAAGATATGGGACTGGCTGAGTAACTGGAGGAGTGCATTGGTAGTAACAGGGAGATTAGTAAACTGTATAGGTAGCAGTCAAGGGAATGTAGAAGTGCATGAATAAGTACCTGGATAATTGCATGAGTACATGGGTACTGACTGGATGATTAGAGTACAGCAATGTGAGTGCATGGTGAATTTATAAGTGCTTGGGTATTGGCGGAGTGATTGGATAAGTACATGGTGCTGGATGGGTGATTGGAGGAGTGCATGGGAAGTGACAGGGGGATTGCTGGAGTGCATAGGTACTAGCTGAGTAATTGGAGGAGTGAATCAGTAGTGTGTAGGTGGTTAGAGGTCTGCATGAGTAGTGTATGGTGTATTGTAGCAGTGCATGAATTAGTGCCTGGGTCATTGTATGAGTACATGGGTAGTGACTGGATGATTTGAGTACTGGAAAGAGAATGTATGGTGAATTCATAAGTGCTTGGGTATTGGCGGAGTGTTGGATAAGTCTATGGTGCTGCATGGGTGATTGGAGGAGTGCAGGGGATGTGAGAGGGGGATTGCTGGAGTGCAAGGGTACTACCTGGGTAATTGTAGGAGTGAATCAGTAGAGTGGAGGTGGTTAGAGGACTGCATGGATAGTGCACATCTGATTGTAGCACTGCATGTGTTAGTGCCTGGGTCATTGTACAAGTACATGGATAGTGACTGGATACTTAGAGTGCTGCAAGTTGACACCATGGTGAATTTTTAAGTGCTTGGGTTTTGGCGGAGTGATTGGATTAGTACATGGTACTGGCTGGGTGATTGGAGGAGAGCACGGGGAGTCACAATGTGATTGCTGGACTGCATGGGTACTATCTGGGTAATTGGAGGACTGAATCAGTACTGTGTAGGTAGTTAGAAGACTGCATAGATAGTGCACATGTGATTGTAGCACTGCATGTTTTAGTGCCAGGGTCATTGCATGAGTACATGGATAGTGACTGGATATTTAGAGTGCTGCAACAAGAGTGCATGATGAATTTATAAGTGCTTGGGTTTTGGCAGAGTGATTGGATAAGGACATGGGACTGGCTGGGTAATTGAACGAGTGCATAGGTAGTAGCAGGGAGATTAGTAAACTGTATAGGTAGCAGTCAAAGGAATGTAGAAGTGCATGAATAAGTGCCTGGATAATTGCATGAGTACATGGGTACTGACTGGATGATTAGAGTACAGCAATGTGAGTGCATGGTGAATTTATAAGTGCTTGGGTATTGGCGCAGTGGTTAGATAAGGACATGGTACTGGCTGGATGATTGGAGGAGTGCACGGAAAGTGACAGTGTGATTGCTGGACTGCATGCGTACTACCTGGGTAATTGGAGGAGTGAATCAGTACTGTGGAGGTGGTTAGAGGACTGCATGGATAGTGCACATCTGATTGTAGCACTACATGTGTTAATGCCTAGGTCATTGCATGAGTACATGGATAGTGTCTGGATACTTAGAGTGTTGCAAGGAGAGTGCATGGTGAATTTATAAGTGCTTGGGTTTTGGCAGAGTGATTGGATAAGGACATGGGACTGGCTGGGTGATTGGAGGACTGCATACGTAGTAACAGCTGGCTCGAGATCCCCCCCACAGGTTTAATTATTTTGGGAAAAAAAGCCCAGGCAAGGTGGTGGTCCCCGGGGCTGCGGGGGCCCAGCAGGCCCCCGCAATTATGAATAGGACAATGCCCCCAGGACCTGGCCCACCCGGGGGCCTCATTTAAATCAAGCGCGGGCTTCATTTAAAAAAAAAATGTCGGCGTGATTCGCGACCACATCGCGCATTGTGCCGAAAGTATTAAAAATAAATACTTTTTTGGGCCTTGGGGGTCCTTGTGGGACCCCCTGAACAGGCCTAAGGGGTCAGAGTGTTTCTACCCTGCCCCCTTTTCTTGTTTTTAAACATTTATTTTACTGTTTTCTTGTGACTCGGTTCTACCGAGTCACAAAATGGCTGCCAACAGTTCCCAGTTTGGAGTGTTGGCAGCCAATGAGAATGAAGCTCGTGCCCTGGAGGTTTGGCGAATCTTCTAGATATCAAAACTTTTACTTTTTCAAATTTCTCAGGAACTACTGAAAGGATTTACACCATTTAACAAAAAGGGCTCTTTCTGAAACAAGACCTACCTTTTTGCCAAATTTGGTGTAATTCCGTTCAGCAGTTCGGGCTGTAGCTGTGTCTAAAGTTTCCTATGGAAAATTACATGGGGAAAACACGTTTTGGGACCGCCCTTTTTTCTCAGCCCCCGCTTGTCGAATCACCCTGAAACTTTCAAGACAGGAGCTGCCGGAGGGGGCCACTAGTTTTGAAAGTTTCACGAAGATTCATCAAACGGCGCCAAAGATATTGGCAAATCAAAAACGCTTTTCCTATGGAAAGTAGGTCCTAAGTATAACTACCTACTGGCGACCGCCAGTAGGTAATATATATAAATATATATATATATATATATATATTTATTCATTATAAAGTCTTGAACAGTAAACATGTTTTTATAACTTTTATATTTGAAATTTGGATCTTTTTTCGATGTTTGCGGTTTATTCACTGGTTTCTTTCTTTCTGTTGGTTTAAAAGGAAAATGTTATTTTTATTAAAGTGTTACATTTAATTTGATTATTTTGTTTATTTAGTCTCTATTTTTATTTAGTTGTAAAAAAATACTTAGGGGCCGATTCCGATCTCGGCCGGTAGGGCTCCGAATCGGATTCGGCATAACCGGATCCGATTCGGAGCCCTATTTCCCGACCGATTCGTACGCGCGTCCGGACGAGCGAGTACGATGCGAATTCGCCGACCGACTCGTTCGGGCGTCCCAACCGCTCCGACCGACTCGTTCCCTGGTCTAACCGCACCGACCGACTCGCTCGGAACACGACTCGCACCGCGGAATGGAGACGTTCCCCGGCCGGGTAAGAACGATGCGCGCCGCGAGCAGTCCGACCAACACGCGCCGTCCGTCTCGAAAGAGCAGTCGGAGCCATACTTCGGGGGTCCGTGTCGGACCCCCCTGTACGCGTAGCCGCGCGAGTCGCACACAGGGGGGACCCATGGGTCCCCCCCTACCTGTGCGTGTACGGCGCGAGTCACTTCGCCACGTACCCGCTGTAGGGGGCGCCCTTGTTCGCCTCGCACCCATTGAGGCAATGGGAGCCCGCGTACGCGTTGTACGACCGGCTCCCATTGACTTCAATGGGAGTCCGACCGACTCGAGTACGATAGCATACGGACGCATCGTTCTCGTTCGGTCGGGCTGCACGGGTCCGATTCGGTCGGAAATCTCTCCGGGTCCGGCTCGGTCGGAGAGATTTCCTGCCCAAATCGGAATCGGCCCCTTACTATTTTTAGTTGATTACGTTTATTTTGTTGATGTTGTTTTTTTGAAGCCTGTAGAAGCTGTTAAGAGAAAAATATTTGTTAGTTATATTTAGTTTTTTGATTAAAATAATTGGTTTTTATTAGTTTACTCTATTTGTTGGTTACGTTACATACTTACTTTGTTAAATATTTTTTTAATGTTGATTTTCTTCTTGTTTTGGAAGTAAATCTTTATTTTGAATTTTCTAGGTGGTGTTTGAGTGATGTTTAATCTGTGACATAAAGGAAAACATGTTATAGTTTTAGTTCATTTGTTTTTTTAGATAATTTTCTTTACTTAGTTACAAAGTGGGTCATTACGATGGCAGACGGACTTAAGTCATGGGGATTGAGACTGGCCCCCTATATGACGGTGGTCCTGCAAGTGCAATTACAATGCGACCGTCACTGTGGCGGTCGCATTGTGCATGTTTAACATTGCGGCGGGTGCTTCTGGCTGCAGCACCCGCTGCAATGGTAAAAATGCAAGTTTTGCATTTCCCTGCACTACGTGGCAGGCACCACGCGGTGCCTGCCACATGGTGCTGGGAAATGTTGGGGGGCACAATAGGTGCCCCCCAAGTCCACAACAGAAGTTGCCCTGCTCAAGGGGGGCCCACCAAGTGCAAAACTGGAGTGCCCCTTCTTAAGGGGGGCCCACTAGGGCCACCAAAGTACATCCCCGCCAGCCTGTGAATGGCGGTTGAACCGCCATACACAGGCTGGCGGGAATGCAGCATCCTAATCTGGCAGACGATGCCTGCTAGGCACCGCCACCATTTTGTGGGTGCGGGTGGGTCCGACAGGCAATCGTAACGATTGCCTGTGTCGGACCCGTGGCGGATGGACTTCCCATCTGCCAGCAATTCGCCCACCATCCTTATCTGGCGGGCGGAGAATGGCCGCACGATGGCGGTGAATCGGCCACCGGCAGGCTGCCGGTGGCGGATTCACCGCTATCGTAATGACCCCCAAAGTTTTGTTCTTACCTTTTATGAGAGTTTTTTTAATAGTTGATTGTGATTGTTCCGTTTTCTGTATCAAAATGTTTCATGCTTCTTGAGTGTTTGTCCGTTTCACTGGAAATTTTGTGTTAACTAATTGATTGCTTTTATAGCGTTTATTTAATTAGTTAGAGTTTTCTATTGGCTTGTGTTGGTGTAGTTTAAACTTATTGGTTGAGATGGCTTTTTTGATTTTTTGGCAGTTACCATTTAATTTGTTTAATATTAAATATAACTATACATTTATTTAATGTTTGTTTTTATTCTGTTTATTTTTATTATTAAAATGTGTGTTTAAATAAATGCTATATTTTTTTTATATATGACATATATTTATGTTTGTTTATTTTTGATAGTTGTTATATTTTTTTTTAAGTTGTATTGTTTGTTTATTTATTTGTTTTTGTTTTTTTAGTGTATTTTTTTATTTTTATTTTATTAATTTTGTAATTTTTTTAAGTGTTAGTTTATAATGTTTGGAATATGTTATTTCGTTTTATTATTGAAAATAGTTTATTTTTATATTTAAATGTTATTTTTCTGTATAGTTTATATGTATTTTATCGGTTTGTGTTATCGATATTATTTATATTGATGATTTTGTTGTGTTATATTTTATTTTAATGTTATCGATATTTTTGTGTTCTTTATTTATGTTGTCAATATTTCTATTATCAAAAAAAAATTACAATATTTTTTCATCGATGATTGTGTTATTTTTGTTTTGTGTATTGGGTGTCGATATTTTTGTATACGATATTGTTGACTCAATATTTTTGTAGTTCGATGTTTTAGGAGTCGATGCCCTCAATGCCCTTGGAATGCCTCCCTTGTGCAGAGTAAGGCAACACAGTGATTTGAATGCATTGCCTTCATTACTCCAGATTCAAGATGCCATTCAAAGCCACGGAATGTGGCTTTGCGTGGCTTCATAAATCTAACTTAGAGGCTTGTGTCATGCATGTACCACTTTGCATGGTGCAAACGTGATACAAGCCTGTCATAAATATGCCCCTCAGAGCGTCCAAGAAGGCATGCAATTTGCATTTGGAGACAGAGGGCCATATTTATAAGGGCACTTCCCCACTGGAGTGTCACTTTTTCGGACGCTCCGGTGGCGAAATATCCTGCCCCATATTTACAAGGTGACACAAAGCCACTTTGCGTGGCTTAACGCCACCTTGAAAATGTGGGTCTTCACGCCTCAGTTTTCTGCAGCAAAGGGGCTTGCAATGGGTGTTGCTGTAGGCGTTTCCACGCAGCACCCATTTATTTTGACACTGCCTCAGATTTACAAGGATCAGTAAATCTCATGCAGTGCCAAAATCTAACACCTTTCAAAAGAAGGCATTAGTGTGATTCAACGAGGAGAAATACTTTTATTTCTCCTAACTTTTTGCTCTTTTTATGTTTGCTTCATTCTGCAGCACACATAGAATTAGCAAAACACCATTAATTATTGTTTTTGTGCAGGAAGGTGTCCCTTCCTGCACAATCACAATCATTCCTACAGCATAGGTACACTTGCACCCTTGCACCTTGGTGCAAGTGTGCCTTCGCTGGCACTTGGCGGCTTTTTCTACATAGGCGCAAGGGAAAACACACTTGTATATATGGTGCATCCCTGCGTTTTTGAAATGATGCAGGGCGGCACAGCTAAATTGCTTGCAGCACGACGCAGCGCCATTTTGTTGCAAATATTTGAAATATTGAACTGGTAATGATGTGTGGTGATGTACTATAGAGGAACAGTAGTGCAACGAAAAAAGTATGAAGGAATACGAAACACCCAGTTATAGTCCAGTACATGATTTGACGTGTTGGTGGCACTGGAATGCCTGTTTTCCATATTTGAATGTTTGCAGAGTCTTGGCTAATTAGTACCCTGGTTCTATATCTATTTTATAAAGTTAATTATGTTGTTTAGTTGGTGTTTCTTCATTAGAGAACTTGCGGTGCTTCATTTTAAGAATAAAGTGAATATGATTTCTTTTGTTGGAGATGATTAATGAAAATATGACTTATTTGATGTTGAGGAGCAGGGTTATTTTTCTTTACGCGTTTCATTCTGCTTTATTTGAAGACACCTCACAGTGTTTTGACAGACTATCATTATCAACGGACAGTTTGAGGAAATGAATGCTCGACGCCTGCTGTTATCACGCCGCTGGAGGTTCATGTTCAGAGACAGATTAGCGTTGGCTGCGTTGCTAATTGGTAGATTAATGCAAATGAATGCCGTCATTTGTCCAATGAGTTGCTAATTTACATAAAGACAGAAACAGACTTTTAGCAGATTTACACACTTTTAACACTGAATAGAGTGCCAGCTCCTGGAATGCTCCTTTTGTGATGGACCCGCCGTTGGTGGCACATACTCTGCACATGTTGCAGCTGTAGAAAACATTGTGCATTTTGCGAAGGTCCCTCCCGGTGGTGTTTTTTACAGTGTGCTAAAGACTTATACGGGCAGTTAAAAAAGTGGAAAATTAAAAAAAAGAGAACGAATTCACAAACAGGGCAACACAGAGAAGAAGAGAGGGAGTAATGGACAAGAGAGAAAAAATGGAGAGAAAGAGTCGGCGATGAAGAGAAAAAAGAGAGGACGAGGTAAATACAACAGAAGGAAGGAAATGAGAAAAAGAAAGAAATGGAAAGAAAATATGAAAGAAATGAGGAAGGAGAAAGAAGGAAAAAGACAGAGAAGAAGCAGGAATGGCAGAGGAAGGGATGGAGTATATGTTACAGAGAAAGAAAAAGAAGGGAAAGGTGGGAAGAGAGAACAGAGTGGGAAAGGGAGGAACAGAAGACAGAAAATGAAAACAAGAAAATAGAAAAAGAATAAGAAGATAAGAATTGTGAAAAGAGAGAGATTAAAAGAAGAGGTTATACTGTTACTATGGCTCTGCAAACGAGGCCATTTACAACCATTTTACCTCTTAGATCTCAGGGAACTAGTGTGTGGCTGCTCGTACTCGGAATTCAACAATCACACAGCGCAATTAACGCATGTTCAACCCAGTGCTTATCTTTCAAGAAAGAACGTGCTTTAATGCACACTAGAATATAATACTACACCCCAAGACAAACAAATTCAATTTAGTGTCCATGAATGCTATCAGGCAGTGCTGTGCCTCTGCCTACAATCTCCTGAGGGAACCTCTGCTCTAGGTGATCCCGCCTCTCAGGGTAAGAGATATTAGCCTGATTGGAGCTCATGTGTAGTTCTTTAATACTTGATGGGCTTGCACTCTGTCTCTTAAAACTCAGGGGCATATTCACAAGGAGCTATCGCCGAATTAACGGCACTTCATCGCAGCCAAAGTCGTGATAAATTTACCCCCCCATTCACAAGCCGGTGTAAACAGCCCACAGCACCAGTTTACAGGCGATAGCAGCCACAAAAAATATCGCCACAGAGAACCCACGCAAATATCGCTAATGAGATGCAGAGTGGGCGTTCCAGTGTGAAAAGTTGAGACAACATCACACCTCAACATTCACAACGACCAGCCACATCGGCGATAAGAACACAAAACAGGCGATGAGGTGCAGTAGCCGCAGGTATTTAACACCTGCCTCAAGCAGGTGTAAAGAAGGACGTCCACCTGCAGTAGGCAACGGAGTCCCGCACACAGCCATACCCGAAGAACAAACGACACCATGGAGCTACTCTACATGCAGCTCGGAGCCCCAACAGGGCCACAACACCCCCCGCCACCACCCCCTGGACCGCCACCCCCCCAGGACCTGGACCCGCTCCCCCCCGGACCACCACAGAGGCAGCATAGAGTAAGACAGCAGACCTACCGAAAACACACCACTCTCACAGACCTAACGCCCGCGGAAGTCATTGCCCACTACAGGCTCAAAAGGACAACCATCCTCCGCATCCTGACCCACATCGCCCACAGGCTGACGGTCCCAACACAGCGGAGAACAATCATCCCTCCGCAGACAAAGCTGCTGGCAGTGCTGCACCTGTTGGCCTTTGGGACCTTCCAACCAACAACTGCCAGAGTCAGAGGGGTCTCACAGCCAGCCCTATCAAAGTTCATCACACCCGTCCTGGATGCCATCCTCAGCTTCATATCCCAGTACCTTCACTTCCCCAACACTGCGCAGGAACAGCTGGAGACTAAGCAAGGCTTCTACGTCATAGCCGGATTCCCGGCCGCGTTGGGGGCAATGGACTACACACATGTCCCACTTGTGCCCCCTGCAGATACTGCACACCACTACCGCAACAGGAAGCACACGCATTCCATCAATGTGCAGGCAATAGTGGACCACCGGGAATGTTCACCAATGTCGTCGCCAACTACCCAGGCAGTGTGCATGATTCCTTCATCTTCCGACAGTCCATCATCAACCAGCGCTTCCAGGATGGCACATATGGAACGGGACTGCTCGTTGGTAAGTACCAACTCAACACACTACACATCCCACAGCCACCAACGCACAAGGCACAACTGTGGGGATGCACACGTGACCTAACCACATCCGACATGTTAAACTACATGACACCCTACCAGACACGACTACCCCACTCCATGGTCATCCTGGGCTACCCCTGCACCCAATACAGACTCCACATGGCACCACAGCCACACAACAGCTGAACGTGTGGAGATGCGGAATGTGGCCATGACACATGTGAGGCACTGCTCTGCCCCATGACCCTACCCCGGTCTCCCACAGGTCAGCGTCCCATGGTGGTGGGCCCGTGTCAGCCGCTGTGCATCTGGGGCGACTAGCCCTGTGCGACTCGAGTCATCCCCCCTTGTAGTTCAGACATTGCATGTCTGTGTGCCTGATGACTGTTGGTGTAGTTGCCAGCACATGCTACTCCCTGAGGGCTGTCTTACACTCACCCCTCACACAGCCAGCACAGGCGTCACTGAATTGGTGGGCCTGCCATCACATCCTGCCGAGCCAAGTATTGACTCTTTTCTCCCTGCACTGTCCCAGGTGATCAAGGATATGCACTCTGCCCTTGGATGATGACACCCCTCCGAGACCCGAACACACCCGCCCAGAGGCAGTACAATGCGGCCCACATACGCACCAGGGGCATCGTTGAACGCACATTTGGCGTGTTGAAGTCACGTTTCAGGTGCCTGGACGGCACTGGTGGGAAGCTCCTGTACAGCCCGGACGTCGTGTGCAAGATGATCGTTGCATGTTGTGTGTTGCACAACATCTGTGTTCGCACCAGGGACCCATGGATCCCAGTTCCAGAGGTACCGGACGATGATGGTGGTGATGGGGCAGGTGGCCCACATCTCACTGCAGCTGCGGCAGGAATGGCCTGTAGGGACTCCATCATTGACACTTACTTCTCATGAGCACGTCACATTGTGACCCTCCGTGGCATTCATGGGACAGTAGTAGATGTCCAATTGCACTGCATGTGTGAATAAAACATGTTTGCAGGTCACAGGTTGGAATTGTACATTGTCATGTTACATGTCCCTGGGGTTTCAGATGTGATTTGCCATGCTGTGCACATTTTCCGAACCAGTTGTGTCCTGTGTTCAGTTGTGGAGGTGTTGCTGTTTGTACCGGGATGTTGTCACTGTCCGGGTGCACTTCTGCTTATGTGCGTATGCTGCAAGGTGGGTGTGTCGCTCCTGTGGCTCTGATTTGTCTGCCACTGGTCTCTTTCAAGTGGTGTGCCTGTGGGCTCTGTTCTTCCACGGTGCGTGGATGTTGTGGTGTGCATGTTGTCCTCTGCAGTTGGCCAGTGTGCATCCGTGGTACTCAGCTGTTGATGTATTTTGTTCTGTGGCATTTTCCGTATACTGTTCTTGTGCTTTTTCCCGCATTGCGCGTGCGTATTGCTGCCCTCGCGCTGGTTGTCACTGTTTTCTTATTACTCTTTGGCCCATCACAGCTTTTTTCGCGTTGTGGTTTGTGTTTTTATCTCGGTCGGGTTGGTTGTGTCGCAAGCATTGGCCGCGGTGTCGGACAACTATCGCATGCTACCGCCGTGTTGTGAATTCCACGTTGACACAGGGTTATTTTCCTGAGATAGGCTGCGATATTGAAAGTTGCGTTACGCTACTCTTGCGGTAGCTATCACACATTCTTGTGAATATACCCCTCAGTGTTATATTTCTTACCACAGTCTTCAAGGCACCCTTACAAGAGGTGGCATGTCAGCTGGCAGCTCAATTGGTGTGTTCCGCAAAGCCAACAGATTCAGAGTCAGCAGTCCTGATTCAATCCCAGATAGTTGCCCTCCATAGACTAGCCATTGAAGTTCCACACAAGCTGGTTCTTCTGGGTACAATGCATACGCATACAGGCCAAGTCCTTGGTGATGATGCACAACTCAAAAGATTGTACTTTGTGATGTAGTTGCCATACATAGGCCGATACTCTTGTGACAATGGGGCCAGACACAAGCAGATATGCTGTTGATGATGCGGCTATTCAAAGGACTTGGGTAAGCACAAAGAAGTGGAACTTACATTAGTGGGCCAGTAGACCTTCACTTGGGTGACATAGATATAAAAGTCTGATCACAACTATGGATTCACAAAATAAAGCAGGTTGTGCCACAACTGTACATACTAAACCCGTGAAAGGGATGGTAGTCCACTGTACAACAAATGAGGGCATGCTTAGTGGGCCCCTTAAAGTCACAGGACAAATCCAAGACCTTATTTGCGTCATGATGCAGGCCTACGCCCTAATGGCCACCCTAAGTTAGAGTGACACTAGGACCGAAAATCAACAGTCAGGATTCTAAATACATACAGTGGGAAACTCAAAGAAGGGAAATCCTACTTAAAAATTGCAGGGGACATTCCCTCTTAAACATATGTAATGATCCATTTATGAAGCCTGCTTTGAACAAAATGAATTCTTGGTGCTGGGGTAGAATCTTACACAAGTGTAAGTTTCTTATGGAAACTAAACTGAAGGGAAGATGGACATCTATTGGAAAGGGATTCCACAGCAATTGTGCCCCCACAAACAAGTAGTCACTTCTCATACAGTATTTGTTTTTAAAAAGGATCACAAACGCCCAGTATCACCTCAACAAATGTGACAAATAGAAAATAGGCTTCAAACATCACCTTAACTTTTTTTTATATATTTGTTTAGACTTTCCAAACTAAATCCATTAAAAAAATAACAAATAGCTACATCACCATATATAATACATTCAATAATGTGGAATCAATTAGGTGCAGCAGAAGGATTAAAAAAACAATCATGCTGCAATGCATACATGGCATACACAAAGTTAAGACATAGACAAGAAATTTATGGCGGAAGTGCAAAGCCCAGCAATAGCACATTTCAACAGTGGCAGAGTCATAAACACATTAAAAGGCAGCAGAGGATTTCCGGGAATCAGGATGATGAGTCCAGAGCTTGCATTAACAAATACTCCTGCAAGGAGCCCCAGATATTCTTGGGCCGCCTAGATAAAGGTAACACAGAATAGTGTATCTCCAGCCACTCCTGACAACGTGCTATATCTAACAACCAGTCCCGGGTGGAGGGCGCATGCCCTCAGCCCACACACAGGACACCCTGTGCTTAGCAAGAAGCAGTACCAAGTCAAGAAACATTTTGTTGTCATCGGGCATCTCCGTCGGGAGACACAGAAGCACCAGCCCTGGAGATGGGTGTAGCTGCAGATGTAAAATGTCAGAGAGAGTGGAGAAGACAGCAATCCAGTATGCAGTAATGGGGGGAAAGCCAGGCTAAGTGCATGAAACCAGCCCCTCCCCCATGACACCTGTCGCACTCATCAGTGGCATGCAGCTTTTACCTACAGAGTTTAGGCGAGGTGTAATATGCCTGATGCAGTAAATGAAAATGTAAGATGCAAAGTTTTCCATTGGGGGAAAGGAATTGTGTCAAACCACATGTGCCTGCCCATTGACTATGATGGATTTACCCAAGTCTGACTCCCACTGAGCCCTGGCATTCTGTGAGCCCAGGGGCAACTCAACTTGCTCAGAGGCATAAAGAAAAGATAGAAGGTGCAAGGAAGAAGACACCATGAGGGAGTGTAAGTGTCTTACATTCAGCTGGGGCTCCAAAGAACTCTGGGTAACATTCTCGGAGTTTCGCATGGATGTGAAAAAAGGTGAACAGTGCGAGTGAGTCCAACAGTTTACCAGTGCTGCCGGTTAGTCTCTCACAGAATTGCCCATCTGGGAACAGACCACCCATCTCCATTATAAACCAACGTGATACTCGCTGAGCAGCTAATCTCTCTCTCAGTATACAAAGTAGCAGGGACTGAGTGAGCAGTTGCTTAGGGGAGTATGAAGTCTGGTGACCAAGCTTAGCCTGCAGTCAAACCCAGGCTTGATGTGTGCATGCAACTGTGTCTATTTCACCGTAAGATTATCGAGGGGCTTGTCCAATCAAGGCCGGAAGAGGAATAGGGTATACCTGGTTATGCTTGGGTGCAAGATGCGTCAAATAGGGGGGAGGTTTGAGTCAACAATGGGCAAATAAGGCTCGTGCACAGAGGTAATAGAGCTAAAAATCTGGGGCCGCTAGATGCCCCAAACATAAGGCAGAGTTAGGGTTTCCCAGCTGAGTCGAGACTGCCCCCCTGTCCAGGCAAGGCACTACATAAGTGTGTGCAAGACACAAAAAAATGATGGGGTGGAAGAATAGGTTTGTTCATAAAGAGGAAGAGTAGCCACAGAAGGATTACAATCTTCGTTATGGTTGCGTGCCCCATCTATTAAAGAGGCAATTTCTTCCACTGTTAGAAATGGGCGTATCTAGTCAGCAGAGGTAGGTACCTTTGTCAAAATAGGGACCCTTGCTTCTAGTCAGGGTAATGGGGATACACACTTTAGATAACCCCTGATCACCCCCCTGGGTAGCTTGGCACGAGCAGACAGGCTTATCCCAAAGGCAATGTGTAAAGTATTTGTACTCAAAACACACAGTAATACAGTGATTGCACCACAAATGGACACCACACCAGTTTAGAAAAATAAAGTATCTTTATCTAAACTCAACAAGACCAAAACGACAAAACTCCAACATACATGTAATAAGAATATGACTTTAAAAAGGTTTGAAGCAACTGGGTCCATGGAAAACTATGGATGCGTGATTTCTAACAAAGTACCTGTAGATGCATCAAAATTCTAAAGGGCAAACAGCCGCAGAGATGGGAAGCATAGAAAACAAAGACATGAGTCAGTTCCTGAGACCTTGGGGAGGCGATGTGACTGTTCTGCTGCATGCAGGAGAAGTGATGCATCGAATCCAATTTGTAGGGGGAAGTGATGCATGGACTCCAAGATGATTCTGGTCCACGAGTGATTCGTCAAGAAAACGTGCCGCACAGGTGCGATGCGTGGAAATCCGGGATGCGTCGACCATCGAAGTGGTGGCGTTGAGTGGCGCTGCGTCGGTTTCTTCAGCTGCAATCTCTCAATTTGGCGGTTCTTGCAGATGCGGCAGGCACTGCATTGGTTTTGGCAGCGGCGCGGCATTGTGTGGAGTTTCTTATCACACGGTGGTGCTGCGTAAGGAAAAACAGCCGCAAGAAGAGCAATGCATCGATTTCTTCAGGTCTTCTTTTCTTTCAGCTCCCAAACAGCAGGAACAACCTCCGGAGGCCCAGAACTGGAACAGGCACCTCCTGGCAGGTCAGAACTCTCAGCAGCAGAGTTCACGGGAGCTGGAAGTGAAGTGTTTGTGTCCTTGAGCCTTCAGAAGAGGAGGCCAGCACACACAGGCCCTTGGAGATCTTCTTCAAGAAGGTTCAAAGCAAAGTTTCAGTCTTTGTCCTTTTCTTGGCAGAAACAGCAACTGCAGGCCAACCCCTCACAGCACACAGCAAAGGGGCAGTACTCCTCCTCACAGCTCTTCAGCTAGTCTCCTTGGCAAAGGTTCCTCTTGAATCCAGAAGTAATCGAAGGTTCTGGGGTTTCATGTGTAATACTTATAACCGAAAATGTCTTTGTTCTCTTTGTCTCTGAGCCCAGTCCAAACCAGTTCTGTCCTCACTGGTGCAGTATGACCACAGGGGATGGAGACAGCATTCTGCATGGGACAGGCCCTATTCAGGTGCAAGAAAAACTCCTCCCACTACTCTAAATTCAGCCAAGGTCTATTCAGCTCAGCTCTGAGACATCCAGGAAGGACCAGGCACACCTTAACCACCCCCCAGTGGCTGTCTGCAGTGAATTCACATCTCCAGCCCCTGTCACTCCAAAACCAGACAGTCAATACACAAACAGACAGAGGCATACAGAATGGTTAAACAAGAAAATGCCTACTTTCTAAAAGTGCCATTTTCAAACACACAACTTAAAAACCATCTTTACAAAAAGATGTGTTATTAAATTCTGAGTTCAGAGAGCCTAAACTTTATTTCCTTATCTTGTCCCAATGGGAAGTTATACTTGTAAGATGTTACAAAGCATTTCCCATTCTATCCTATGGGACAGACAGCCTTTCAATAGTGAAACATGAAATTGGCAGTATTTCACTATCAGGACCTGTCACTCACACCAGTACATGTCCTACCTTTCACATACACTGCACCCTGACCAGGGGGGTACCTTGGGCCTACCAGAGGGGTGCCTTACATGTAAGAAAAGGGAAGATTAGGGCCTGGCAAGTGGGTGCACTTGCCAGGCCAACATGGCAGTTAACAAACTGCACATAGACATTGCAGTGGCAGGTCTGAGGTACCTTTTCAGGGCTACTCATGTGGGTGGCACAAGCAGTGCGGCAGGCTCACTAGTAGCATTTGATTTACAGGCCCTGGCACACTTAGTGCACTTTACTAGGGGCTTACCAGTAAATCAAATATGCCAATCAGGGAGAACCAATTGTAATCACAATTTACACAGGGAGCACTTGCACTTTGACACTGATCAGCAGTGGCAAAGTGTCCAAAGCATCTAAGCAAGCAAAAAAAGAATCCAGCACAGCATCAAAAATATAGGAGGTAGAGGCAAAAGGTATGGGGAAATTACACCAATGATGCCAAGTCTAACATCCACCTTCTTGTTGGACTAGGAGGGCTGCCCAAAGCACTACCTTCACAGTGGTGGAAGGTTACTGCCTTCACCAGGAGTTAAGCAGCACAAGCGCGGTAGTGGCAGCATTGTGAGTAGTGATCAGTAGGAGTGAACAGGCCCTTTTTGACAACATGTATCATGCAAGTGAGGCCTACAAACTAACTAACATTTTTTAAGTTCTGCTGCTGTGTGCTTAACTCACCCTTGGCCTCTACCAGTTAGATGTAAAGTGCTGTGCAGCACAAGAGTGGTAACTCTGTGCTTGATGTATGTGTGCCTGAGAATGGTACAGTGCAGGTATAGAGCACTGCTATGCAGTACATGCTAGGTCAGTGAGTCTACTGGGTGTATGTATAACTGTGACGATACATTACATGAGAGATGTGGTGGTTTGCAATGTGTGCGCAGTGTAAGCATGTGCTGGGTGTATGCATGCTTGCGAGAAGTACAATACATGAAGTTTGAAGTATTGTGCAGTGCGTGCATGGTGAATGTGTGGCTGGTAGTGTGTGTGTTTGCAAGTTGCACAACACGGCTCAATACAGAAAGGCTATACCGATCAGTGTGCATAGAATGAATGTGTGGTCTGAATGTATATGTGTCTGCGATGGCACAATTCATGGAGGTAACAGTATTGGACAGTGTATGTGCTATGGCTATACACTGAGGGGCATATTTATGAGAGTGGTTGCATCGGTCTTGCACCACGCAACATAGTGCAAGAGCAATGCAAGTCCAAAGTGCAATTTATGAAGCCACGCAGGGCCACCTTGTGTGGCCCTGAGTGACTTCACAAATCAGAAGTAGCGCAATGCAGCGCAAATCACTACATTGGATTACTCTGCCCTGGAAATGTATATCATTGGCATTGTATGGATGTTCCCACGTAACTCCCATGGGTTTTGAGTAGGCCTGGGTGGTAAATTCTGTTCCGCTCGCAAAATTTGGGTAATTTCGCGTTCCGCGGAGAACGCAAAATTGCCAAAAATTCCACGATCCGCGGCTTCGCGGAATTTTTTACTTGTTCGCGCTTTCAAAATGCGTGTTCGCAAGATATTTCTCCCCGAGCACGCAAACAGCGTTCGCGAACAGGAAAAAAGCAGCGCGAATGGGCGGAACAAGCAATTCCGCGTGTTCGCGGAACTTTTGCGTGCTCGCGGAGATTTTTTACCGTTTCGCGGAGCTTTGCGTAGCGCGACTACGCAAATTCCGCCCACCCCTAGTTTTGAGGCAATTTCAAAACTCCCGCCAAGCAAGAGCAAACTCTAAGTCCGCTCCCAGCGGGCAGGAGTATGAAAAAGGCTCCCGCCTCCAGGAAACGGACTAATCATCTGTTTCCCTGTCTGCACTGAAGTGGGCAGGAAAACAGAGGAAAATATTGCTCCTGCCCACAGGGAGCAGCATTTTTAGCTGCTTCCTGCAGGTGGTAGCAAATGCCAGCTCCTGCTCAGGGCGGGAGCAGGCTGGGGCCGCAGGGGCATTGGTTCTCCCCCCGCAGCCCCCAACGAGGAGATGGTGTGTGCCCTGGGTGGGTACCAGGACACCTACCATTTATTGGCCGGGCCCAGGGGGCTGAAATTGGCCTGGGGAGCGGAGCCATAAGTACACATTTTCACTGAAACAAACAAAGGTTTAAGTAATGTTATAGTTAGGTGAAATGTTCAGTAACAACATAACATTACATTGGTGTCTCCCCCAGCAGCCCTGGTGTGAATGAAAACTATTTATTTATTTATTCTTTTATGGGATGGTGCCGAATAAAGCTTTGAATCAATCTAATCAAAACTCAGCATAACAGCTTCGTAAGCTAAAGATTAATTTTACATGTAGAATAACAAAGCAGTTATCAATCCCAAATCCCAAAGGATATGAGAGGTGGTGATAGGAAGAGGGAACTCAGGAAGTAAGAAACCAAGTACATTCTTGCGATGGATAGCAAAGTTCCACAGGGTCTCAACATGGATGAGGAGCTTTATACATGTTCAGAGTAGCTATTTGCGACTCTCCAGCAGGATAGTTTAGGCCATCATTATTGATCTGTATCGAAAGCTTGCCCTCTTTTGTTCACCAGTACAAGGATTATGAGTTGTTTATTTATTAACATTTGTTAACATCTTTGCGTTTTAGAAGGTAATGTTTTAAATTGTGAAGGAGCCCACTGAGGCTTGTTTCTTTACACAGCTTATGTTCAACAATTTCTCAGTATAAGTAGCCCACTGAGGCATGATGACGTAGTGATATCAAAGTTGTTTCACATGAAGCTCATGTTGAACAATTGACCAGGAGTGATCAAGGGCGTTATGGTATAATGAGTTTACTTAGACAAGATTTAAGTTTTTATTTTGAACTGCATACTTGAAATGTAAACCTGGTCAAAATAATGAATTGCTGCTATTAATTTTGTTGTAATATTATTCATTTTGGCTCAATATGATTCAATTAGGTCTGGATTTGGCATAATATTCTTGATTATCCATGCACGATACGCCCACTTGGGCAATGTGATATGGAAAACTGAGGAATTGCTGTATATTCATGAAAATACAATGTGCACTGATTAATGACCGTATTGTACCTTTCTGGCTTAAGCACTTTAATATTTGCAAACATTCACTCTCCAATACAGCCACTCATACCCACTCACTCACCTATATACAGAAACAAAACAGCTATTCAATCTCCCATACAGCGACTCACACACCCACTCCCTCACCAACACAGCCACTCTCACAGCCACTCATCCACCCATATAGCTAATCACACACCCACTTACACACCTATGCAGCCACTCACACAGCCACTAACACACCCATACAGTCACTTACACACCCACTCACTCTCCAACACCACCAATCAGTCACCCATACAGCTACTCACATACCCATTAAGAAATCCATAAAGTCATACACACACTGCCACTCAGATGAAATATGTTAGAAATAGCATGACTAATTACTAATATATATTGAACAGAAATTTAACTTATGCTGTAGCTTTGTATATATTTTTAAGTCTAAGAAACGTTTACGAAACACATACACTCACGGGATGATGTCATCAGTGATGTCATTTAAGAAGTCATCAGTGATGTTACTGACCATGTCATGAGTGATGTAATATGTGAGGTCATAAGTAGTGCACATATATGTATATACATATGCATGTGTATATATATATATATATTCACTAAAAAAACCATAGGTTTTAGGGACAGTTATAGTTAGTTGGACATTGCACTCGTACAAAACCCGTGAAATTCCACCGTTATAGTTAGTTCAGCTAACTATAACTCGCGCCCCCGCAATTCACTGCTGATGACGTCACATATTACATCACTCAAGACATGGTCAGTGAAATCACTGATGACATCACTGTCTGTAATTTAGAGTGGGTGTATCAAAAGTTATATTAGGGTGTGAGAAGATGCATGAAATTATCACATGGATGATGTCATCAGTGATGTCATTTGAGATGTCATCAGTGATGTCATCAGTGATGTCACTGACCATGTCATGAGTGATGTAATATGTGACGTCATCAGCAGTGCATTGCGGGGCGCGAGTTATAGTTAGCTGAACTAACTATAACAGGGGAATTTCATGGGTTTTGTACTGAGTGCAATGTCCAACTAACTATAACTGTCCCTAAAACCTATGGTTTTTTCAGTGAATATATATATATATATAATATATATCAAAGACCAACTCCGGCATGCAAATTCAATTAGCCAGACACCGACACCTCAGCTCCAGTCTTCTCAATCAGGTTATCTTTATTTCATGTGCTGTTACGCGTTTCAGCAGAGTCCCCTGCCTTGTTCACCATATCGCAAATATCTATACATATCTATGTATATATGTATTCACATCTATCTATCTATCTATCTATCTATCTATCTATCTATCTATCTATCTATCTATCTATCTATCTATCTATCTCACTATCTATCTATCTATCTATCTATCTTTCTATCTATCTATCTATATGTATATTCTTGTTCATCAATCCTCTGCATGGTGCTTCCTTTCGCCGAATTGACACAGATCCCTTCATCAAATTGACACTCAGGCCTCTGCAGTGCAGAGGCCTGAGACAGGTTTAAAAGGCTACTTTGGTGGGTGGTGCAAGAAGCGCTGCAAGTCCACCAGTAGCATTTACTTTACTTGCCCTGGGTATATGGGATACCACTGTACAATGGACTGAAAGGTAAATTAAATATGCCAAACAGGTGTAGACCAATCTTACCAAGGTTACCATAGAGAGCACATGCACCTTAGCACTGAACAGCAGTGATAAACTGCCCAGACTCCTAAAACCACCAACAACAGGTCAGAAAAAATACAGGAGGAAGGCAAAAAGTTCTGGGATGACCCTGCAAAAAGGGCCAAGTCCAATAGTCTGCACCTTGTGGTTTTTGCTTGGTCCCCTGCCTTTTTCATCTCTGAGTTTCGATTGCGAGGCCGTGGTGATAGGTAGTGGTCTTGCCATAAAAAAGTCTAGCTCCTCCATTATGATGTCTATATATATAGCCCTCATTACCAGCTGACTAGACTATGGCAACACACTCTATACAGGCACCAGCCCAGAACTCATGAAAAGACTCCAGACAAGCCAGAATGCAGCAGCCAGACTGATCCTTAACCTGCCCAAGAGGGCCAACATCACCTAGCACCTGAAGGGACTCCACTGGGTCCCTGTCTAGAAGAGATGTCAATTCAAGCTTCTGACCCACACCTACAATGTCCCTCCACAACCAAGGATCCACCTATATGAACCACTGCCTGCATTTCCACCTATCTCCCAGGAACCTCTGCTCTAATTACCTTACCTTCGCACAGATACCACACATCTGCCAAACTGCTCCAGAAGACAGTCCTTCTTCGACCTCACCACCAAATCCTAAACACCCTCCACCTCTGCACCTAACCCTCACTGACCATCTTCAAGAAGGGACTCAAGGCCCATCTCTTCAACTGATACCTGCAGCACAGTGGCTGGATAACCCCTTGGGTGATAAGTCAGGCTATACAAATATGACTTGATTGCTTGATATATATATATGTATATATATATATATATATATATATATATATATATTCACTGAAAAAAACAAAGGTCATAGGGACATTATAGTTAGGCTGACATTTCACTTATACAAACCATTGAAATTCAGCAGCTATAGTTACCTGAGCAAACTATAACTCACGCCCCCGCAATGCAATGATATGACCTCACATATTACATCACTCATGACATGGTCAGTGACATTACTCATGACATCTCAAATGACATCACTGATGACATTGCTGATGAAATCTGAAATTACATTATTGATGACATCATCCAGTGAATGTGAGTGTTTTCTAAAAGTTACTGAGTGTTAAGCATATATACTAAAGTAACTTGGCTGTGGAAGTGCCTTTTATGGGTAAGTGAGTGGGTGAGTAAGTTGTGTATAGCAGAGTGACTGGATATATAAAAGAATGTATACATGAGATAGTGGGGGTATGAGTTTTTGTATAAGTGAGCAACTGTGTGTGTCTGTGCATGTATGAGTAAGTGAGTGGCTGTGTGAGTATCTGTATATTTGACTTAGTTGGTATATCAGTGGTTGTAAATGACAAATCACAGGGTGCATGAGTGGCTGAGTGGGTATCTGAGCAGATACAGAAGTGTCTGCATGGGCTAGTGACTGCATACATGAGTGGCTGTCTAGGTGCATCAGTGGGTGTGTAAGTGGGTGTTTGGGTGAGAGAATAGGTGTATATGTGGCTGTATGTGTGAGTGAATGAGTGTTTGAGGGTTGTATGGGTGAGTAAGTGAATGTGTGAGAGGTTGTATGTGAGAGTTTGTGGTTCTCTCAGTCACTGTATAGGCAAGTGAGTATATGTATTAGTATAATTAACTGAGTGGCTGTGTGAGTAATTGTATGGGTGAGTTAGTGGCTATGTGAGTAACTGCATGGGTGAGTAAGTCGGTGTGTGAATAGGTGTATTGTTAACTCATTTATTTTGTCAGTAGCTGTATGGGTGTATGAGTGGGTGTGTAAGTGTATCTATATCTCTATGACTGGATCTATGAGTGGCTGTATTGGTAAGCGAATTGGTGCATGAGTGGCTGTATATGGGAGTTAGTGGTTCTGTTAGTGGCACCATGGGTGAGTTGATGTGTTACTGGCTATATGAATGAGTGCAAAGATGTGTGAGTGTTTGTATGGGTCTGTGAATGAGTTTGTTAGTGATTGTGTCGGAGTAGGTGTATGAAATGTTTTATGGGAATATAAGAGGGTGTGTCAGTGTTTCTCTGGATGATGTCATCAGTGATTTCAATTGAGATGCCATCAGTGATGTCCTTTGAGATGTCATCAGTGAAGTCACTGACCATGTCATGAGTAATGTAATATGTGAGGTCATAAGCAGTGGATTGCAGGGGGTGACTAATAGTTAGCCCAGGTCACTATAACTGCCAAATTTCCTTGGTTTTGTACAAGTGAAATGTCAGCCTAACTATAACATCCCTGTAACCTTTGTTTTTTCAGTGAATTTCTAAGGTTTTTTAATTCTATTTCCTAACTATAACGTCCAAGTAACCATTGGTTTTTTTCAGTGAATTTCTAAGGTTTTTTTTAATTCTATTTCCTAACTTTAAACTCCCTGTAGCCTATGTTTTTTTCAGTGAATTTCTAAAGTTTTTTCAATGCTAATTCCTAACTATAAAGTCCTTGAAACCTTGTTTTTTTTCAGTGAATTGCTAAGGGTTTTTATATTCTATTTCATAAGGCTCAATCTATAACAACAACCTGCATTTTGACATGAATGGAATTTATAGAAATGATGGAGTGCACTTTACAGGCGAAAGCATCAGTGTGTTTCTAAGTAACCTGAAACTCTGCATCAGGTCTTATGTGTAGCTGTCATATATACACAATCAACAAACCCTAGTACCCGAAATATTTTTGCATTTTCTTTATAAAGATCCTTTTTTTAATTTTTAGGAATCTTCGCGACAACATTACGATGGTCACTAATAAGTTGTGAAAACGCAAAACAAAATCAGACATTCGGCCACCAGCAAATGCAAAAATAATAACTAGAAAAAATCCATTCTAAACATTGCACTACACATATTACTATATACATGGTTCTTTAAAAACATATTTAAACATGTTTCTGTACTAAGGGCCTCATTATGATGTTGGTCAAAAGCATTCCAATGGACTCCTTGTCAAAATCCTTTCCGACCGACTCGGGCTCAGGGAGTCTGACCGACCGATTACAATGTTTCCGAACACCATTTGGTCGGACTTCCGTTGAATTGAATGGGAGCCTGTGTTCCGATTGATAACACAGGCTCCCATTGAAAAAAAGGGTAGTTGCGGAAAACCTTGCACCCTGTGGCGGGCACCCAATGGTGCCTGCCACACTGTGCGTGGCTGTACAGAGGGGTCCCATGGGCTCCCCACAGGCCCATACAGAGGCCTCTGGGTGAAGGGGGGCCTGCTACCGGCCCCCAAAGTCAGTTTCCGACAGCCGTTATGTGTCGGACGAACCGATTTGGAAAAGCTGTACGAATTCAACAACATAATACATCGGTCGGAAACACGGTCCATAAACTCTGAATGCTGGTCAGAGCCGAGTTGGAATGACCAAACAGTTACCTTTCCATTGTAATCGATCGATCGGACATGTTTCCAAGTCAGTCGGAAACATAGGTTCCGACACGGGTTAGGAAAATCCAACTGCTGTTCGTAGCCTTTTGGACCAACATCGTAATGAGGCCCTAAGTGTCTTTAAAAACAATCTCTAAAACCTATTTCCCATTTTTGTGGTTGTTAAGGGTGTCGCAACGATGTCGTTAACTGAGATGATCACGCCTTTTTTATAAAGTGTAAAACACATATATGCACACATATCACAGTATTTTACACCCTTGGGGTTTATTACTGTATTCTCTAAAGTCATGTTTTTCTAGTGAGTTTCTATAAAAACTATCTTTAAAACCTATTTTCTGTTTTTGCGGTGACGCCGAAAGTCGCGATGATGTCAGAACCTACGACGATCGTGGATACTTCGCGAAAATGTAAAGCAACAGCTGTAATTCAACAGCCACCACCACATTAAAAAATCATAACTATAGAATTCATTCTAACCATCACACTAGACACATCACTATCTAAATAACTCTATAAATACATTTTTCAGTCTCTCAATATCTCTATACCAGTATGTATTATTGATTCACTAGGTTATGTGAGTGGGTGCATAAGTCTCTGAGTGGGTCTGTGACTGGGTATATAAGTCTGTGAGAAGGTATATGAGCACTCATGAGTCTTTGAGTGAGTCTGTGAGTGGGTGCAAGAATGTTTGAGTGGTTGTATGATTGGGTGTATAAGTGTCTGAGTGGGCATGTCAGTGAGTACATGAGTGGTGGCTGGATCTATGCCTGGGTGCATAAGTGTCTGAGTGGGTCTGTGAGTGGGTATATGAGTCTTTGACAGGGTCTGTCAATGGGTACATAAGTCTGTGAGTGGGTGTGTGAATGGGTGCATGGGTCTGTAACTGGATGCATAAGTCTGTGAGTGAGTATGTGAGTGGGTGCATGAGTCTCTGAGTGGGTAGGTAAGTGGGCACATGAGTCTCTGAGTGAGTCTCTCACTGGGTTTATAAGTCTTTGATTGGGTAGATGAGTAGGCACATCAGTCTCTTGCTAAGTCTATGAGTGGGTGCAACAGTGTCTGAGTTGGTATGTGAGTGAATGTATGAGTCTTTAAGTGGGTATGTGAGTGGGCACATGAGTTTTTACGTAGGTCTGTGAGTGGGTGTATGAGTCTCTGAGTGCATATGTGACTAAGTAGATAGGTTTCTCAGTGAGCCTCTGACTGGGTGCAAGCATGTCTGAGTGGGTATGTGAGTGGGTGTATGAGTGTGAGTTGGAATGTGAATGGGTGTATGACTGTCTGAGAGGGTATGTGAGAGGATATATTAGATTGTTACTGGATCTATAAGTGGGGGCATAATTGTTTGAGTGGGTTTGTGAGTGGGTGCATTAATCTCTTATGCTTCTACTCACACTAACTGTGTCTCACAGGTGAGTTCCTTTCACAATGCATGATGGAGTTTGTTGTGTTTCACAGCAGTTCCATTGATTGTGAAAGGAACTCACCTGCGAGACCCACCGGAGGGTAATGGAACCCATTAGCATGTTAATAAAGAAGGGTTTGTATTGCATCTGTGCAGTTGTCAGTCTGTCTATGATTAAGGAGCTGAGGGCTCCGAAATGCATCAAGCAAGGCAAAACCGATCAGAATGCAACATGCCAGTTTTTCTCCAAATAAAGAATTCGTATGAATTCAACTGCTGTGAGTGAGTCCTTAAATCAGGACAACATGGATATATATATATATATATATATATATATATATATATATTCACTGAAAAAACCATAGGATTCAGGCACGTTATAGTCAGAAATTAGCATTTAAAAAACCTTACAAATTCACTGAAAAAACCATAGGTTTTAGGGACAGTTATAGTTAGTTGGACATTGCACTCGTACAAAACCCATGAAATTCCCCCGTTATAGTTAGTTCAGCTAACTATAACTCGCACCCCCGCAATGCACTGCTGATGACGTCACATATTACATCACTCATGACATGGTCAGTGACATCACTGATTACATCACTGATGTCACCGACCATGTCCTTGTAGGACCCCCTGAGCAGGCCTAGGGGGTCAGGGTGTTTCTACCCTGCCCCCTTTTTGCGTTTTTTGTGTCTGTTTTCATCTTTTCTTGTGCCTCGGTTCTACCGAGGAACAAGATGGCTGCCAACACTTCCTTATTTGGAGTGTTGACAGCAAATTAGCATACAGCTCGTGATCGGGAGGGTACGCGGACCCTACGCGGCCATAGATATATATGTGATTTTATTTTTGATTTTCTCAGGAACTACTGAACGGATTTACACCATTTAAGCAAAAGGCACAACTCTGAACCAAGGGCTACCTTTTTGGCAAATTTGGTGTAATTCTGTTCGGGCTGTAGCTGCGACTAAAGGTTCCTATGGAAAATTGCATGGGGAAAACACAGCGCCCCAACAAGTTTGAAAATTTCGCGAAGATTCGTCAACCGGCACCAAGTTATTTCAAATAGAATGTTGCGGATTTCCTATGGAAAATAGGTCCTAACTATAACTATCTACTGGCGACCGCCAGTAGATAATATATATATATATATATATATTATCTACTGGCGGTCGCCAGTAGATAGTTATAGTTAGGACCTATTTTCCATAGGAAATCCGCGACATTCTATTTGAAATAACTCTTGCGTCGGTTGACGAATCTTCGCGAAATTTTCAAACTTTATGGCCCGCTCCGGTCCGCTCCTACCCTGAAAGTCTCAGGGTGATTCGTCAAGCGGGGCCGAGAAAAAGGGGGTCCCAAAACGTGTTTTCCCCATTCATTTTCCCATAGGAAACTTTAGACACGGCTACAGCCCGAACTGCTGAACGGAATTACACCAAATTTGGCAAAGAGGTAGTTCTTGGTTCAGAAAGAACCCTTTTGTTAAATGGTGTAAATCCGTTCAGTAGTTGCGGAGAAATTAAAAAAATAAGAGTAAAAAATTAATTTCCCATAGGAAACTTTATGCAAGGCTACAGCCCGAACTGCTGAACGGAATTACACCAAATTTGGCAAAGAGGTAGTTCTTGGTTCAAAAAGAACCCTTTTTGTTAAATGGTGTAAATCCGTTCAGTAGTTGCTGAGAAAATCAAAAGTAAAAACACATATATATCTGGGCGGATACTAACCACACATGTCATCGTGAGATCTGATTGGCTGTCAGCACTTCATCCTGGAATTGCTGGCAGCCATCTTGGGACCAATATAAATGATAGTACCCCATTGAAATGCATTGTAGTGAATCGAAGATTTTGAGGGTTACCAAAAGGAGAACTATAAAGGGTGATAACAGACTTTAGTTACATTAGAATTCATTTGTTGATGGTACCATACTAATTTCAGGAAATGTGGTGTGTTCTAAGGTGATTTTACCCTGTGAAAAACCTTCTGCTGGGATATCATGAATCATGTTTGAGAGAAAACTATTTTCACATGCTTGTCCCATACAGTTTTGGAAGGTGCCCCAGAAGCTAAAATGAGAGCATATTTTCTGTAAATTCACATTATCTTTCTCAGTCATGTGAGAATGAAGTCTGACATTCTCAGTAAAACATGTACATCCAACAAGGGCAGAGACTGTCAGTTGATTCCTTTGTGTTCTACTGCAGCTTCCCAGAGTGTTCTAAAGACCAACTAGAGTGCTAACAGCCTTACTTATGACAAAAGTATGGCACACCTGAAGCCATCTTGATTGGAATAAACTGGTAACACTTAAAACATTTAATTTAAAAAGGAACAAAATGATGGGGTTCATTTTGTCATAGAAATTATGGTTAGTGCTGTAGAAAGAAAAATTAGGACATGTTTCAAGTGTGATCTCAAATATCTTCCTGTTATATTTCAACAGGAGCAGCCTGTCAGTTGATGCCTTTGTGTTCTACTGCAGCTTCCCAAAGTGTTCTAAAGAACAACTAGAGCGCTAACAGTCTTACTTATGACAAAAGTATGGCACACCTGAAGCCATCTTGATTGGAATAAACTGGTAACACTTAAAACATTTAATTTAAAAAGGAACAAAATGAGGGGGTTCATTTTGCCATAGAAATTATGGTTAGTGCTGTAGAAAGAAAAATTAGGACATGTTTTAAGTGAGATCTCAAATATCTTCCTGTTATATTTCAACAGGAGCAGCCTGTCAGTCGATGCCTTTGTGTTCTACTGCAGCTTCCCAGAGTGTTCTAAAGAACAACTAGAGTGCTAACAGCCTTACTTATGACAAAAGTATGGCACACCTGAAGCCATCTTGATTGGAATAAACTGGTAACACTTAAAACATTTAATTTAAAAAGGAACAAAATGAGGGGGTTCATTTTGCCATAGAAATTATGGTTAGTGCTGCAAAAAGAAAATTTAGTGCATGTTTTAAGTGAGATCTCAAATCCTCTTCTATTTCATTAGAAAATTCTGACATGCAGACTGAAACAATCACTTTCAATACCAGCAGTAGACTTCCAGTTAACTCCTTGGTGAGCAGTAGCTTTACTACAGTGATCTAATGAACAACTAGAGTAATAACATTCTGAATTTATGGCAAATGTGTGCCACATCTGAATGCCTTCTTGATGGAATCAAAGTAAAAAACTGAAAGCATTTCCTACTGAGGAGACTGCAGTAAATGAGGAAATTAGGAAACTTCATAACAAAGAAGTCTTCCAAGATGGCCACCAGTGAAAAAAGAGCCCAAATGTAGCACAAATATTACCCAGATGTAGCCCACATATAGCCCAATGACAAAAGTGTGCAAATCACTTTTTATTTTTAGTTTTTTTGCAGTTTTATGTAGTGCAGACTGGTCAGGTATTGGAGCGTTGCATCTTAAAACATGACCCCCTACACTACAAAAACACCACTGCACTACCCTAAACCCTAAAACACTACCCCAGCACGACCCCCTACACTACACAAGCACCACTGCACTATCCTAAACCCTAAAACACTACCCCCAGCATGACCCCCTACACTACACAAACACCACTGCACTACCCTAAACCCTAAAACACTACCCCAACACCACTGAACTAACCTAAATCCTAAAACACTACCCCCAGCATGACCCCCTACACTACCCAAACACCACTGCACTACCCTAAAACATGAACCCCTACACTACACAAACACCACTACACTACCCTAAACCCTAAAACACTACCCCCAGCGCGACCCCCTACACTACACAAGCACCACTGCACTTCCCTAAACCCTAAAACACTGCCCCCAGCACGACCCCCTACACTACACAAACACCACTGCACTACCTTAAACCCTAAAACACTACCCCCAGCACGACCCCCTACACTACCCAAACACCACTGCACTAACCTAAATCCTAAAACACTACCCCCAGCACGACCCCTACACTACCCAAACATCACTGCACTACCCTAAAACATGACCCCCTACACTACACAAACACCACTGCACTACCCTAAACCCTAAAACACTACCCCCAGCACGACCCCCTACACTACACAAGCACCACTGTACTACCCTAAACCCTAAAACACTACCCCCAGCACGACCCCCTACACTGCCCGAACACAACTGCACTGCCCTAAACCCTGAAACACCAGCCCCTGCACGACCCCCTACACTGCCCGAACACCACTGCACTGCCCTAAACCCTGAAACACATACCCTAGCACGACCCCCTACACTGCCCGAACACCACTGCACTTCCCTAAACCCTGAAACACCACCCCTTCACGACCCCCTACACTGCCCGAACACCACTGCACTGCCCTAAACCCTGAAACACCACCCCCAGCATGACCCCTACACTGCCCGAACACCACTGCACTGCCCTAAACCCTGAAACACTACCCCCAGCAAGACCTCCTACACTGCCCAAACACCACTGCACTGCCCTAAACCCTGAAACATCAGCCCCAGCAAGACCCCCTACACTGCCCAAACCCCACTGCCCTAAACCCTGAAATACCACCCCCAGCACGACCCCCTACACTGCCCGAACACCACTGCACTGCCCTAAACCCTGAAACACCACCCCCAGCACGACCCCCTACACTGCCCGAACACCACTGCACTGCCCTAAACCCTGAAACACCACCCCCTGCACGACCCCCTACACTGCCCGAACACTACTGCACTGCCCTAAACCCTGAAACACCATCCCCAGCACAACCCCCTACACTGCACGAACACCACTGCACTGCCCTAAACCCTGAAACACTACCCCCAGCAAGACCCCCTACACTGCCCGAACACCACTGCACTGCCCTAAACCCTGAAACACCACCCCCAGCAAGACCCCCTACACTGCCCGAACACCACTGCCCTAAACCCTGAAACACCACCCCCAGCAAGACCCCCTACACTGCCCGAACACCACTGCACTGCCCTAAACCCTGAAACACCAGCCCCAGCACGACCCCTACACTGCCCGAACACCACTGCACTGCCCTAAATCCTGAAACACCACCCCCTGCACGACCCCCTACACTGCCCGAACACCACTGCACTAAACCCTGAAACACCACCCCCAGCACGACCCCCTACACTGCCCGAACACCACTGCACTGCCCTAAACCCTGAAACACCACCCCCTGCACGATCCCCTACACTGCCCGAACACTACTGCACTGCCCTAAACCCTGAAACACCACCCCCAGCACAACCCCCTACACTGCACGAACACCACTGCACTGCCCTAAACCCCGAAACACTACCCCCAGCAAGACCCCCTACACTGCCCGAACACCAATGCCCTAAACCCTGAAACACCACCCCCAGCAAGACCCCCTACACTGCCCGTACACCACTGCACTGCCCTAAACCCTGAAACACCACCCCCAGCATGACCCCCTACACTGCCCGAACACCACTGCACTGCCCTAAACCCTGAAACACCACCCCCAGCACGACCCCCTACACTGCCCGAACACCACTGCACTGCCCTAAACCATGAAACACCAGCCCCAGCACGACCCCCTACACTGCCCGAACACCACTGCACTGCCCTAAACCCTTAAACACCACCCCCAGCACGACCCTCTACACTGCCCGAACACCACTGCACTGCCCTAAACCCTGAAACACCAGCCCCAGCACAACCCCGTACACTGCCCGAACACCACTGCACTGCCCTAAACCCTGAAACACCAGCCCCAGCACGACCGCCTACACTGCCCGAAAACCACTGCACTGCCCTAAACCCTGAAACACCAGCCCCAGCACGCCCCCCTACACTGCCCGAAAACCACTGCACTACCCTAAACCCTCAAACACCAGCCCCAGCACGACCCCCTACACTGCCCGAACACCACTGCACTGCCCTAAACCCTGAAACACCAGCCCCAGCAAGACCCCCTACACTGCCCGAACACAACTGCACTGCCCTAAACCCTGAAACACCACCCCCAGCAAGACCCCCTACACTGCCCGAACACCACTGCACTAAAGCGTGAAACACCACCCCCAGCAAGACCACCTACACTGGCCGAACACCACTGCACTGCCCTAAACCCTGAAACACCACCCCCAGCACGACCCCCTACACTGCCCGAACACCACTGCACTGCCCTAAACCCTGAAACACCACCCCCTGCACGACCTCCTACACTGCCGGAACACCACTGCACTGCCCTAAACCCTGAAACACCACCCCCAGCACGACCCCCTACACTGCCCGAACACCACTGCACTGCCCTAAACCCTGAAACATCAACCCCAGCAAGACCCCCTACACTGCCTGAACACCACTGCCCTAAACCCTGAAACACCACCCCTACACTGCACGAACACCACTGCACTGCCCTAAACCCTGAAACACCACCTCCAGCAAAACCCCTACACTGCCTAAACACCATTGCTCTGCCCTAAATCCTGAAACATTAGCCCCAGCATGACCCCCTACACTGCCCAAACACCACTGCACTGCCCTAAACCCTGAAACACCACCCCCAGCACGACCCCCTACACTGCCCGAACACCACTGCACTTCCCTAAATCCTGAAACACCAGCCCCAGCAAGACGCCCTACACTGCCCGAACACCACTGCACTGCCCTAGACTCTGAAACACCAGCCCCAGCAAGACCCCCTACACTGCCCGAACACCACTGCACTGCCCTAAACCCTAAAACACCAGCCCCAGCATGACCCCCTACACTGCCCGAACACCACTGCACTGCCCTAATCCCTGAAACACCAGCCCCAGCACGACCACCTACACTGCCCGAACACCACTGCACTGCCCTAAACCCTGAAACACCAGCCCCAGCACGACCCCCTACACTGCCCGAACACCACTGCACTGCCCTAAACCCTGAAACACCAGCCCCAGCACGACCCCCTACACTGCCCGAACACCACTGTACTGCCCTAAACCCTGAAACACCAGCCCCAGCACGACCCCTACACTGCCTGAACACCACTGCACTGCCCTAAACCCTGAAACACCACCCCCTGCATGACCCCCTACACTGCCCGAACACCACTGCACTGCCCTAAACCCTGAAACACCACCCCTGCAGCACCCCCTACACTGCCCGAACACCACTGCACTGCCCTAAACCCTGAAACACCACCCCTGCACCGCCCCCTACACTGCCCGACACCACTGCACTGCCCTAAACCCTGAAACACCACCCCCAGCACGACCCCCTTTACTGCTCGAACACCACTGCACTGCCCCAAACCCTGAAACACCACCCCCAGCACGACCCCCTACACTGCCCAAACACCACTGCCCTAAACCCTGAAACACCACCCCCTGCACGACCCCCTACACTGCCCGAACACCACTGCACTGCCCTAAACCCTGAAACACCACCCCCTACACTGCCCGAACACCACTGCACTGCCCTAAACCCTGAAACACTACCCCCAGCACGACCCCCTACACTGCCCGAACACCACTGCACTGACCTAAACCCTAAAACACCACCCCCAGCATTACCCCCTACACTGCCCAAACACCACTGTACTGCCCTAAACCCTAGAACACTTCCCCCAGCATGACCCCCTACACTACCCGAACACCACTGCACTACCCTAAACCCTAAAATACTACCCCCAGCACAACCCCTACACTACCCAAACACGACTGCACTGCCCTAAACCCTCAAACACTCCCCCAGCACGACCCCCTACACTACCCGAACACCACTGCACTGCCCTAAACCCTAAAACACTCCCCCAGCACGACTCCTACACTACCCGAACACCACTGCACTGCCCTAAACCCTAAAACACTCCCCCCAGCACGACCCCCTACACTACCCAAACACCAATGCACTACCCTAATCCCTAAAACACTACCCCGCATGACCCCCTACACTACCCTAAAACACTACCCCCGCACGACTCCCTACACTACCCAAAGACCACTGCACTACCCTAAACCCTAAAACACGACCTCCTACACTACACAAACACCACTGCACTACCCTAAACCCTAAAACACTACCCCCTACACTACACAAACACCACTGCACTACCCTAAACCCTAAAACACTACCCCCAGCAGTACCCCTACACTACCCAAACACCACTGCACTAACCTAAACCCTAAAACACTACCCCCAGCAGTACCCCCTACACTACCCAAACACCACTGCACTACCCTAAATCACTACCCCCAGCACGACCCCCTACACTACCCAAACACCACTGCACTACCCTAAACCCTAAAACTACCCCCAGCATGACCCCCTACACTACACAAACACCACTGCACTACCCTAAACCCTAAAACACTACCCCCAGCACGACCCTCTTCACTACCTAAACACAACTGCACAATTTGTTACAGGCTTTGCAACGCAGGCCTGTGGTGCTTACTGGAAGTACCTAGTGGGCTAGTTGGGCCCCAGGGACCCTCAGGATTCAAGGTGACCTAATCCCCCAACTTAAAACGCACCACGGGGCGCGTTTGCACAGTGGTGAAGGGAGGGGCGGGGCCTCAGGTGACATGTGCGCAAACACGCCCTGTGGTGCGTTTTAAGTTGGGGAATTAATTCCCTTTGAATCCTGAGGGACCCTGGGGGCCAACTAGCCCACCAGGTACCTTCAGTAAGCACAACAGAGTTGCGTTGCAGAGAGGTGAAAAAAGGTGCGTGGCCTCGGAACGCCTCTCTGCAACTCAGCTCTGTGGTCCTAACTGTAGGTACCTGGGGGCTAGTTGGGCCCCAGGGACCCTCAGAATTCAAGGGGACTTAATCCCGCAACTTAAAACGCGCCACGGGGTGCGTTTGCACACATGTCACCTCAGGCCCCCTCCCTTCACCACTGTGCAAAGCGCCCTGTAGCGCATTTTAAGAGGTAGTTTTAATCCCCCTGCCCTATTATGTACTAGGGACTTGCATAGGAGGTCATGCTAATCACAGGGGTACCCCAACGCATAGTGTTCCCTAGTGTATGTAGGTGTTTTCACTGTATTCTAAGTGTCTTTTAGCATAGCACTGGCTGTGGTTAGTCAGAGTCAGTTACCACCAGTACCCGTCTGAAAAAGTTGTGGACACAGGATGATTTTGCAACAAGGCCTCTTTCTGCTCCTCTGTTGGTTCTTTCTGCACATCTTTTGCTTCTTTCTGTGCGTTTTTTCTTCTTTCTTCACATGTCCTACCTCTGTAGGCATAGTTAGAAACTAGCATTTAAAAAAACCTTTGAAATTCACTTAAAAAATCATAGGTTTCAGGCACGTTATAGTTAGAAATGAGCATTTAAAAAACCTTTGAAATTCACTGAAAAAACCATAGGTTTCAGACACGTTATAGTTAGAAATTAGCATTTAAAAACCTTTGAAATTCACTGAAAAAACCATAGGTTTTAGGGACAGTTATAGTTAGTTGGACATTTCACTCGTACAAAACCATAGAAATTCCCCTGTTATAGTTAGTTCAGCTAACTATAACTCGCGCCCGCAATGCACTGCTGATGACGTCACATATTACATCTCTCATGACATGGTCAGTGACATCACTGATGACATCACTGATGACATCTCAAATGACATCTATTGTCTAATGTCCAACTAACTATAACTGTCCCTAAAACCTATGGTTTTTTCAGTGAATATATATATATATATATATATATATATATATTTTCATCCAATGTGCCTTTGCGCATAGGAGGTCACTCGACATTGCTTCACTGTGAAATGCAGCATACCGTCTTGTTTCACTTTAAAATCAATGCCAACGCGTTTCAGGATATCAAATCCCTTCTTCTTGGGCAGCAAACACGTAACTGAAACTCTCATGGTAATGTCATTTCCTTTTAATTACTTCATAGGTATGACCGCCCCCAGTGGGCGTGTTATCCATTGCCTTCTGGGACATTGAGTCCTAACAAATGAGAGAAATTATTTCCTTTAGTAAGGTCAGACACATAGTTTGCGTTAAAAATCCTTATTAACCTTAGTAGGCAGTGAAAACATGATTGCAGGCTTAATTAGCATATGAAGCGCTGTACTGTCCAAGTTCTGAGAGTTCAGAACTGCAGTCTCACGAGCTGGTTTGCACGTCTCCCCCAGCCAGCGATGGTGCTCCTCCCCACGGCCGGCCGCCGTGTATAATCTTTTCATCCAATGTGCCTTTGCGCATAGGAGGTCACTCGACATTGCTTCACTGTGAAATGCAGCATACCGTCTTGTTTCACCTTAAAATCAATGCCGACACGTTTCAGGATATCAAATTCCTTCTTCTTGGGCAGCAAACACGTAACTGAAACTCTCATGGTAATGTCATTTCCTTTTAATTACTTCATAGGTATGACCGCCCCCAGTGGGCGTGTTATCCATTGCCTTCTGGGACATTGAGTCCTAACAAATGAGAGAAATTATTTCCTTTAGTAAGGTCAGACACATAGTTTGCGTTAAAAATCCTTATTAACCTTAGTAGGCAGTGAAAACATGATTGCAGGCTTAATTAGCATATGAAGCGCTGTACTGTCCAAGTTCTGAGAGTTCAGAACTGCAGTCTCACGAGCTGGTTTGCACGTCTCCCCCAGCCAGCGATGGTGCTCCTCCCCACGGCCGGCCGCCGTGTATAATCTTTTCATCCAATGTGCCTTTGCGCATAGGAGGTCACTCGACATTGCTTCACTGTGAAATGCAGCATACCGTCTTGTTTCACCTTAAAATCAATGCCGACGCGCTTCAGGATATCAAATCCCTTCTTCTTGGGCAGCAAACACGTAACTGAAACTCTCATGGTAATGTCATTTCCTTTTAATTACTTCATAGGTATGACCGCCCCCAGTGGGCGTGTTATCCATTGCCTTCTGGGACATTGAGTCCTAACAAATGAGAGAAATTATTTCCTTTAGTAAGGTCAGACACATAGTTTGCGTTAAAAATCCTTATTAACCTTAGTAGGCAGTGAAAACATGATTGCAGGCTTAATTAGCATATGAAGCGCTGTACTGTCCAAGTTCTGAGAGTTCAGAACTGCAGTCTCACGAGCTGGTTTGCACGTCTCCCCCAGCCAGCGATGGTGCTCTTCCCCACGGCCGGCCGCCGTGTATAATCTTTTCATCCAATGTGCCTTTGCGCATAGGAGGTCACTCGACATTGCTTCACTGTGAAATGCAGCATACCGTCTTGTTTCACCTTAAAATCAATGCCGACGCGTTTCAGGATATCAAATCCCTTCTTCTTGGGCAGCAAACACGTAACTGAAACTCTCATGGTAATGTCATTTCCTTTTAATTACTTCATAGGTATGACCGCCCCCAGTGGGCGTGTTATCCATTGCCTTCTGGGACATTGAGTCCCAACAAATGAGAGAAATTATTTCCTTTAGTAAGGTCAGACACATAGTTTGCGTTAAAAATCCTTATTAACCTTAGTAGGCAGTGAAAACATGATTGCAGGCTTAATTAGCATATGAAGCGCTGTACTGTCCAAGTTCTGAGAGTTCAGAACTGCAGTCTCACGAGCTGGTTTGCACGTCTCCCCCAGCCAGCGATGGTGCTCCTCCCCACGGCCGGCCGCCGTGTATAATCTTTTCATCCAATGTGCCTTTGCGCATAGGAGGTCACTCGACATTGCTTCACTGTGAAATGCAGCATACCGTCTTGTTTCACCTTAAAATCAATGCCGACGCGTTTCAGGATATCAAATCCCTTCTTCTTGGGCAGCAAACACGTAACTGAAACTCTCATGGTAATGTCATTTCCTTTTAATTACTTCATAGGTATGACCGCCCCCAGTGGGCGTGTTATCCATTGCCTTCTGGGACATTGAGTCCTAACAAATGAGAGAAATTATTTCCTTTAGTAAGGTCAGACACATAGTTTGCGTTAAAAATCCTTATTAACCTTAGTAGGCAGTGAAAACATGATTGCGGGCTTAATTAGCATATGAAGCGCTGTACTGTCCAAGTTCTGAGAGTTCAGAACTGCAGTCTCACGAGCTGGTTTGCACGTCTCCCCCAGCCAGCGATGGTGCTCCTCCCCACGGCCGGCCGCCGTGTATAATCTTTTCATCCAATGTGCCTTTGCGCATAGGAGGTCACTCGACATTGCTTCACTGTGAAATGCAGCATACCGTCTTGTTTCACCTTAAAATCAATGCCGACGCGTTTCAGGATATCAAATCCCTTCTTCTTGGGCAGCAAACACGTAACTGAAACTCTCATGGTAATGTCATTTCCTTTTAATTACTTCATAGGTATGACCGCCCCCAGTGGGCGTGTTATCCATTGCCTTCTGGGACATTGAGTCCTAACAAATGAGAGAAATTATTTCCTTTAGTAAGGTCAGACACATAGTTTGCGTTAAAAATCCTTATTAACCTTAGTAGGCAGTGAAAACATGATTGCAGGCTTAATTAGCATATGAAGCGCTGTACTGTCCAAGTTCTGAGAGTTCAGAACTGCAGTCTCACGAGCTGGTTTGCACGTCTCCCCCAGCCAGCGATGGTGCTCCTCCCCACGGCCGGCCGCCGTGTATAATCTTTTCATCCAATGTGCCTTTGCGCATAGGAGGTCACTCGACATTGCTTCACTGTGAAATGCAGCATACCGTCTTGTTTCACCTTAAAATCAATGCCGACGCGTTTCAGGATATCAAATCCCTTCTTCTTGGGCAGCAAACACGTAACTGAAACTCTCATGGTAATGTCATTTCCTTTTAATTACTTCATAGGTATGACCGCCCCCAGTGGGCGAGTTATCCATTGCCTTCTGGGACATTGAGTCCTAACAAATGAGAGAAATATATATATATATATATGCAAAAACAGAAGCAGAGAACTATCAAAGTCTTTAAGCATAGGATTAGCGCAGTGCTATCCACGCCGAGATAGAAAGGGACAAAGTCTTTTGACATTTTTACAGCAAAATCTTTAAGCATAGGATTAGCACAGTGCTATCCCTGCCGAGCTGTAAAATGGCCAAAGCCTTTTACCACTCCAGGCACAGTATTACAGCTTTGGATTGGTAAAATACCATCCAAGCCGACCTGAAATGAAATGAATAAAAGCAACCCCTGACACGTGTTTCGCTCTCGTTAGAGCTCTTCACAGAGGTATAGCTTTGTCCAGACACAAGGGAGCACCCAGTATAAGTCAAAACAAAACCCTTTCAGGCATAGAGTGATGAATAAATTATGCAAAAACAGAAGCAGAGAACTCTGGGTAGTTCTCAAGTTTAGGTGGAAAGCAGCTCCAGTAAGAGAACTCTCAACACCAGCGACACTCTAAATTTGCTCACCTCAAATGTCTGCTTTTCTATCAAAGTCTTTAAGCATAGGATTAGCGCAGTGCTATCCATGCCGAGATAGAAAGGGACAAAGGGGCATATTAGCAAGAACCTCGTTAAAATTATCGCCGTTTTAGCGGCAGGAAACTGCCGCTAAAACGGCGATAATGGGCTTGCTAATATGCGTTATAGAATTCCAATAGAAGCCCAGGTTAGATGTGAAGATTTGTCAACCGATGCAAGAGTTATTTCAAATAGAATGTCGCGGATTTCCTATGGAAAATAGGTCCTAACTATAACTATCTACTGGCGACCGCCAGTAGATAATATATATATGAACAAGGCCGCATGTCTGGCGGCCGAACCGCGTCATTTTGGACATTGATACTTAAATAAAGACACTTTGCCATCATCACTGCCTTGGAGTCTGTGCCCTCGTGTTGCGCCGCTGTGGCTGGATACTTTGGGATTCACATGCTGATAGATATATATATATATATATATATATATATAATATATATCAAAGACCAACTCCGGCATGCAAATTCAATTAGCCAGACACCGACACCTCAGCTCCAGTCTTCTCAATCAGGTTATCTTTATTTCATGTGCTGTTACGCGTTTCGGCAGGGTCCCCTGCCTTGTTCACCATATCGCAAATATCTATACATATCTATGTATATATGTATTCACATCTATCTATCTATCTATCTATCTATCTATCTATCTATCTATCTATCTATCTCACTATCTATCTATCTATCTATCTTTCTATCTATCTATCTATATGTATATTCTTGTTCATCAATCCTCTGCATGGTGCTTCCTTTCGCCGAATTGACACAGATCCCTTCATCAAATTGACACTCAGGCCTCTGCAGTGCAGAGGCCTGAGACAGGTTTAAAAGGCTACTTTGGTGGGTGGTGCAAGAAGCGCTGCAAGTCCACCAGTAGCATTTACTTTACTTGCCCTGGGTATATGGGATACCACTGTACAATGGACTGAAAGGTAAATTAAATATGCCAAACAGGTGTAGACCAATCTTACCAAGGTTACCATAGAGAGCACATGCACCTTAGCACTGAACAGCAGTGATAAACTGCCCAGACTCCTAAAACCACCAACAACAGGTCAGAAAAAATACAGGAGGAAGGCAAAAAGTTCTGGGATGACCCTGCAAAAAGGGCCAAGTCCAATAGTCTGCACCTTGTGGTTTTTGCTTGGTCCCCTGCCTTTTTCATCTCTGAGTTTCGATTGCGAGGCCGTAGTGATAGGTAGTGGTCTTGCCATAAAAAAGTCTAGCTCCTCCATTATGATGTCTATATATATAGCCCTCATTACCAGCTGACTAGACTATGGCAACACACTCTATACAGGCACCAGCCCAGAACTCATGAAAAGACTCCAGACAAGCCAGAATGCAGCAGCCAGACTGATCCTTAACCTGCCCAAGAGGGCCAACATCACCCAGCACCTGAAGGGACTCCACTGGGTCCCTGTCTAGAAGAGATGTCAATTCAAGCTTCTGACCCACACCTACAATGTCCCTCCACAACCAAGGATCCACCTATATGAACCACTGCCTGCATTTCCACCTATCTCCCAGGAACCTCTGCTCTAATTACCTTACCTTCGCACAGATACCACACATCTGCCAAACTGCTCCAGAAGACAGTCCTTCTTCGACCTCACCACCAAATCCTAAACACCCTCCACCTCTGCACCTAACCCTCACTGACCATCTTCAAGAAGGGACTCAAGGCCCATCTCTTCAACTGATACCTGCAGCACAGTGGCTGGATACCCCCTTGGGTGATAAGTCAGGCTATACAAATATGACTTGATTGCTTGATATATATATATATATGTATATATATATATATATATATATATATATATATATATTCACTGAAAAAAACAAAGGTCATAGGGACATTATAGTTAGGCTGACATTTCACTTATACAAACCATTGAAATTCAGCAGCTATAGTTACCTGAGCAAACTATAACTCACGCCCCCGCAATGCAATGATATGACCTCACATATTACATCACTCATGACATGGTCAGTGACATTACTCATGACATCTCAAATGACATCACTGATGACATTGCTGATGAAATCTGAAATTACATTATTGATGACATCATCCAGTGAATGTGAGTGTTTTCTAAAAGTTACTGAGTGTTAAGCATATATACTAAAGTAACTTGGCTGTGGAAGTGCCTTTTATGGGTAAGTGAGTGGGTGAGTAAGTTGTGTATAGCAGAGTGACTGGATATATAAAAGAATGTATACATGAGATAGTGGGGGTATGAGTTTTTGTATAAGTGAGCAACTGTGTGTGTCTGTGCATGTATGAGTAAGTGAGTGGCTGTGTGAGTATCTGTATATTTGACTTAGTTGGTATATCAGTGGTTGTAAATGACAAATCACAGGGTGCATGAGTGGCTGAGTGGGTATTTGAGCAGATACAGAAGTGTCTGCATGGGCTAGTGACTGCATACATGAGTGGCTGTCTAGGTGCATCAGTGGGTGTGTAAGTGGGTGTTTGGGTGAGAGAATAGGTGTATATGTGGCTGTATGTGTGAGTGAATGAGTGTTTGAGGGTTGTATGGGTAAGTAAGTGAATGTGTGAGAGGTTGTATGTGAGAGTTTGTGGTTCTCTCAGTCACTGTATAGGCAAGTGAGTATATGTATTAGTATAATTAACTGAGTGGCTGTGTGAGTAATTGTATGGGTGAGTTAGTGGCTATGTGAGTAACTGCATGGGTGAGTAAGTCGGTGTGTGAATAGGTGTATTGTTAACTCATTTATTTTGTCAGTAGCTGTATGGGTGTATGAGTGGGTGTGTAAGTGTATCTATATCTCTATGACTGGATCTATGAGTGGCTGTATTGGTAAGCGAATTGGTGCATGAGTGGCTGTATATGGGAGTTAGTGGTTCTGTTAGTGGCACCATGGGTGAGTTGATGTGTTACTGGCTATATGAATGAGTGCAAAGATGTGTGTGTGTTTGTATGGGTCTGTGAATGAGTTTGTTAGTGATTGTGTGGGAGTAGGTGTATGAAATGTTTTATGGGAATGTAAGAGGGTGTGTCAGTGTTTCTCTGGATGATGTCATCAGTGATTTCAATTGAGATGCCATCAGTGATGTCCTTTGAGATGTCATCAGTGAAGTCACTGACCATGTCATGAGTAATGTAATATGTGAGGTCATAAGCAGTGGATTGCAGGGGGTGACTAATAGTTAGCCCAGGTCACTATAACTGCCAAATTTCCTTGGTTTTGTACAAGTGAAATGTCAGCCTAACTATAACATCCCTGTAACCTTTGTTTTTTCAGTGAATTTCTAAGGTTTTTTAATTCTATTTCCTAACTATAACGTCCAAGTAACCATTGGTTTTTTTCAGTGAATTTCTAAGGTTTTTTTAATTCTATTTCCTAACTTTAAACTCCCTGTAGCCTATGTTTTTTTCAGTGAATTTCTAAAGTTTTTTCAATGCTAATTCCTAACTATAAAGTCCTTGAAACCTTGTTTTTTTTCAGTGAATTGCTAAGGGTTTTTATATTCTATTTCATAAGGCTCAATCTATAACAACAACCTGCATTTTGACATGAATGGAATTTATAGAAATGATGGAGTGCACTTTACAGGCGAAAGCATCAGTGTGTTTCTAAGTAACCTGAAACTCTGCATCCGGTCTTATGTGTAGCTGTCATATATACACAATCAACAAACCCTAGTACCCGAAATATTTTTGCATTTTCTTTATAAAGATCCTTTTTTAATTTTTAGGAATCTTCGCGACAACATTACGATGGTCACTAATAAGTTGTGAAAACGCAAAACAAAATCAGACATTCGGCCACCAGCAAATGCAAAAATAATAACTAGAAAAAATCCATTCTAAACATTGCACTACACATATTACTATATACATGGTTCTTTAAAAACATATTTAAACATGTTTCTGTACTAAGGGCCTCATTATGATGTTGGTCAAAAAGCATTCCAATGGACTCCTTGTCAAAATCCTTTCCGACCGACTCGGGCTCAGGGAGTCTGACCGACCGATTACAATGTTTCCGAACACCATTTGGTCGGACTTCCGTTGAATTGAATGGGAGCCTGTGTTCCGATTGATAACACAGGCTCCCATTGAAAAAAAGGGTAGTTGCGGAAAACCTTGCACCCTGTGGCGGGCACCCAATGGTGCCTGCCACACTGTGCGTGGCTGTACAGAGGGGTCCCATGGGTTCCCCACAGGCCCATACAGAGGCCTCTGGGTGAAGGGGGGCCTGCTACCGGCCCCCAAAGTCAGTTTCCGACAGCCGTTATGTGTCGGACGAACCGATTTGGAAAAGCTGTACGAATTCAACAACATAATACATCGGTCGGAAACACGGTCCATAAACTCTGAATGCTGGTCAGAGCCGAGTTGGAATGACCAAACAGTTACCTTTCCATTGTAATCGATCGATCGGACATGTTTCCAAGTCAGTCGGAAACATAGGTTCCGACACGGGTTAGGAAAATCCAACTGCTGTTCGTAGCCTTTTGGACCAACATCGTAATGAGGCCCTAAGTGTCTTTAAAAACAATCTCTAAAACCTATTTCCCATTTTTGTGGTTGTTAAGGGTGTCGCAACGATGTCGTTAACTGAGATGATCACGCCTTTTTTATAAAGTGTAAAACACATATATGCACACATATCACAGTATTTTACACCCTTGGGGTTTATTACTGTATTCTCTAAAGTCATGTTTTTCTAGTGAGTTTCTATAAAAACTATCTTTAAAACCTATTTTCTGTTTTTGCGGTGACGCCGAAAGTCGCGATGATGTCAGAACCTACGACGAACGTGGATACTTCGCGAAAATGTAAAGCAACAGCTGTAATTCAACAGCCACCACCACATTAAAAAATCATAACTATAGAATTCATTCTAACCATCACACTAGACACATCACTATCTAAATAACTCTATAAATACATTTTTCAGTCTCTCAATATCTCTATACCAGTATGTATTATTGATTCACTAGGTTATGTGAGTGGGTGCATAAGTCTCTGAGTGGGTCTGTGACTGGGTATATAAGTCTGTGAGAAGGTATATGAGCACTCATGAGTCTTTGAGTGAGTCTGTGAGTGGGTGCAAGAATGTTTGAGTGGTTGTATGATTGGGTGTATAAGTGTCTGAGTGGGCATGTCAGTGAGTACATGAGTGGTGGCTGGATCTATGCCTGGGTGCATAAGTGTCTGAGTGGGTCTGTGAGTGGGTATATGAGTCTTTGACAGGGTCTGTCAATGGGTACATAAGTCTGTGAGTGGGTGTGTGAATGGGTGCATGGGTCTGTAACTGGATGCATAAGTCTGTGAGTGAGTATGTGAGTGGGTGCATGAGTCTCTGAGTGGGTAGGTAAGTGGGCACATGAGTCTCTGAGTGAGTCTCTCACTGGGTGTATAAGTCTTTGATTGGGTAGATGAGTAGGCACATCAGTCTCTTGCTAAGTCTATGAGTGGGTGCAACAGTGTCTGAGTTGGTATGTGAGTGAATGTATGAGTCTTTAAGTGGGTATGTGAGTGGGCACATGAGTTTTTACGTAGGTCTGTGAGTGGGTGTATGAGTCTCTGAGTGCATATGTGACTAAGTAGATAGGTTTCTCAGTGAGCCTCTGACTGGGTGCAAGCATGTCTGAGTGGGTATGTGAGTGGGTGTATGAGTGTGAGTTGGAATGTGAATGGGTGTATGACTGTCTGAGAGGGTATGTGAGAGGATATATTAGATTGTTACTGGATCTATAAGTGGGGGCATAATTGTTTGAGTGGGTTTGTGAGTGGGTGCATTAATCTCTTATGCTTCTACTCACACTAACTGTGTCTCACAGGTGAGTTCCTTTCACAATGCATGATGGAGTTTGTTGTGTTTCACAGCAGTTCCATTGATTGTGAAAGGAACTCACCTGCGAGACCCACCGGAGGGTAATGGAACCCATTAGCATGTTAATAAAGAAGGGTTTGTATTGCATCTGTGCAGTTGTCAGTCTGTCTATGATTAAGGAGCTGAGGGCTCCGAAATGCATCAAGCAAGGCAAAACCGATCAGAATGCAACATGCCAGTTTTTCTCCAAATAAAGAATTCGTATGAATTCAACTGCTGTGAGTGAGTCCTTAAATCAGGACAACATGGATATATATATATATATATATATATATTCACTGAAAAAACCATAGGATTCAGGCACGTTATAGTTAGAAATTAGCATTTAAAAAACCTTACAAATTCACTGAAAAAACCATAGGTTTTAGGGACAGTTATAGTTAGTTGGACATTGCACTCGTACAAAACCCATGAAATTCCCCGTTATAGTTAGTTCAGCTAACTATAACTCGCACCCCGCAATGCACTGCTGATGACGTCACATATTACATCACTCATGACATGGTCAGTGACATCACTGATTACATCACTGATGTCACTGACCATGTCCTTGTAGGACCCCTGAGCAGGCCTAGGGGTCAGGGTGTTTCTACCCTGCCCCCTTTTGCGTTTTTTGTGTCTGTTTTCATCTTTTCTTGTGCCTCGGTTCTACCGAGGAACAAGATGGCTGCCAACACTTCCTTATTTGGAGTGTTGACAGCCAATTAGCATACAGCTCGTGATCGGGAGGGTACGCGGACCCTACGCGGCCATAGATATATATGTGATTTTATTTTTGATTTTCTCAGGAACTACTGAACGGATTTACACCATTTAAGCAAAAGGCACAACTCTGAACCAAGGGCTACCTTTTTGGCAAATTTGGTGTAATTCTGTTCAGCAGTTCGGGCTGTAGCTGCGACTAAAGGTTCCTATGGAAAATTGCATGGGGAAAACACAGCGCCCCAACAAGTTTGAAAATTTCGCGAAGATTCGTCAACCGGCACCAAGTTATTTCAAATAGAATGTTGCGGATTTCCTATGGAAAATAGGTCCTAACTATAACTATCTACTGGCGACCGCCAGTAGATAATATATATATATATATATATATTATCTACTGGCGGTCGCCAGTAGATAGTTATAGTTAGGACCTATTTTCCATAGGAAATCCGCGACATTCTATTTGAAATAACTCTAGCGTCGGTTGACGAATCTTCGCGAAATTTTCAAACTTTATGGCCCGCTCCGGTCCGCTCCTACCCTGAAAGTCTCAGGGTGATTCGTCAAGCGGGGGCCGAGAAAAAGGGGGGTCCCAAAACATGTTTTCCCCATTCATTTTCCCATAGGAAACTTTAGACACGGCTACAGCCCGAACTGCTGAACGGAATTACACCAAATTTGGCAAAGAGGTAGTTCTTGGTTCAGAAAGAACCCTTTTTGTTAAATGGTGTAAATCCGTTCAGTAGTTGCGGAGAAATTAAAAAAATAAGAGTAAAAAATTAATTTCCCATAGGAAACTTTATGCAAGGCTACAGCCCGAACTGCTGAACGGAATTACACCAAATTTGGCAAAGAGGTAGTTCTTGGTTCAAAAAGAACCCTTTTTGTTAAATGGTGTAAATCCGTTCAGTAGTTGCTGAGAAAATCAAAAGTAAAAACACATATATATCTGGGCGGAGCCTAACCACACATGTCATCGTGAGATCTGATTGGCTGTCAGCACTTCATCCTGGAATTGCTGGCAGCCATCTTGGGACCAATATAAATGATAGTACCCCATTGAAATGCATTGTAGTGAATCGAAGATTTTGAGGGTTACCAAAAGGAGAACTATAAAGGGTGATAACAGACTTTAGTTACATTAGAATTCATTTGTTGATGGTACCATACTAATTTCAGGAAATGTGGTGTGTTCTAAGGTGATTTTACCCTGTGAAAAACCTTCTGCTGGGATATCATGAATCATGTTTGAGAGAAAACTATTGTCACATGCTTGTCCCATACAGTTTTGGAAGGTGCCCCAGAAGCTATAATGAGAGCATATTTGCTGTAAATTCACATTATCTTTCTCAGTCATGTGAGAATGAAGTCTGTCATTCTCAGTAAAACATGTACATCCAACAAGGGCAGAGACTGTCAGTTGATTCCTTTGTGTTCTACTGCAGCTTCCCAGAGTGTTCTAAAGACCAACTAGAGTGCTAACAGCCTTACTTATGACAAAAGTATGGCACACCTGAAGCCATCTTGATTGGAATAAACTGGTAACACTTAAAACATTTAATTTAAAAAGGAACAAAATGATGGGGTTCATTTTGTCATAGAAATTATGGTTAGTGCTGTAGAAAGAAAAATTAGGACATGTTTCAAGTGTGATCTCAAATATCTTCCTGTTATATTTCAACAGGAGCAGCCTGTCAGTTGATGCCTTTGTGTTCTACTGCAGCTTCCCAAAGTGTTCTAAAGAACAACTAGAGCGCTAACAGTCTTACTTATGACAAAAGTATGGCACACCTGAAGCCATCTTGATTGGAATAAACTGGTAACACTTAAAACATTTAATTTAAAAAGGAACAAAATGAGGGGGTTCATTTTGCCATAGAAATTATGGTTAGTGCTGTAGAAAGAAAAATTAGGACATGTTTTAAGTGAGATCTCAAATATCTTCCTGTTATATTTCAACAGGAGCAGCCTGTCAGTAGATGCCTTTGTGTTCTACTGCAGCTTCCCAGAGTGTTCTAAAGAACAACTAGAGTGCTAACAGCCTTACTTATGACAAAAGTATGGCACACCTGAAGCCATCTTGATTGGAATAAACTGGTAACACCTAAAACATTTATTTTAAAAAGGAACAAAATGAGGGGGTTCATTTTGCCATAGAAATTATGGTTAGTGCTGCAAAAAGAAAATTTAGTGCATGTTTTAAGTGAGATCTCAAATCCTCTTCTATTTCATTAGAAAATTCTGACATGCAGACTGAAACAATCACTTTCAATACCAGCAGTAGACTTCCAGTTAACTCCTTGGTGAGCAGTAGCTTTACTACAGTGATCTAATGAACAACTAGAGTAATAACATTCTGAATTTATGGCAAATGTGTGACACATCTGAATGCCTTCTTGATGGAATCAAAGTAAAAACTGAAAGCATTTCCTACTGAGGAGACTGCAGTAAATGAGGAAATTAGGAAACTTCATAACAAAGAAGTCTTCCAAGATGGCCACCAGTGAAAAAAGAGCCCAAATGTAGCACAAATATTACCTAGATGTAGCCCACATATAGCCCAATGACAAAAGTGTGCAAATCACTTTTTATTTTTAGTTTTTTTGCAGTTTTATGTAGTGCAGACTGGTCAGGTATTGGAGCATTGCATCTTAAAACATGACCCCCTACACTACAAAAACACCACTGCACTACCCTAAACCCTAAAACACTACCCCAGCACGACCCCCTATACTACACAAGCACCACTGCACTATCCTAAACCCTAAAACACTACCCCCAGCATGACCCCCTACACTACACAAACACCACTGCACTACCCTAAACCCTAAAACACTACCCCAACACCACTGCACTAACCTAAATCCTAAAACACTACCCCCAGCATGACCCCCTACACTACCCAAACACCACTGCACTACCCTAAAACATGACCCCTACACTACACAAACACCACTACACTACCCTAAACCCTAAAACACTACCCCCAGCGCGACCCCCTACACTACACAAGCACCACTGCACTTCCTAAACCCTAAAACACTGCCCCCAGCACGACCCCCTACACTACACAAACACCACTGCACTACCTTAAACCCTAAAACACTACCCCCAGCACGACCCCTACACTACCCAAACACCACTGCACTAACCTAAATCCTAAAACACTACCCCCAGCACGACCCCCTACACTACCCAAACATCACTGCACTACCCTAAAACATGACCCCCTACACTACACAAACACCACTGCACTACCCTAAACCCTAAAACACTACCCCCAGCACGACCCCCTACACTACACAAGCACCACTGCACTACCCTAAACCCTAAAACACTACCCCCAGCACGACCCCCTACACTGCCCGAACACAACTGCACTGCCCTAAACCCTGAAACACCAGCCCCTGCACGACCCCCTACACTGCCCGAACACCACTGCACTGCCCTAAACCCTGAAACACATACCCTAGCACGACCCCCTACACTGCCCGAACACCACTGCACTTCCCTAAACCCTGAAACACCACCCCTTCACGACCCCCTACACTGCCCGAACACCACTGCACTGCCCTAAACCCTGAAACACCACCCCCAGCATGACCCCTACACTGCCCGAACACCACTGCACTGCCCTAAACCCTGAAACACTACCCCCAGCAAGACCTCCTACACTGCCTAAACACCACTGCACTGCCCTAAACCCTGAAACATCAGCCCCAGCAAGACCCCCTGCACTGCCCAAACCCCACTGCCCTAAACCCTGAAATACCACCCCCAGCACGACCCCCTACACTGCCCGAACACCACTGCACTGCCCTAAACCCTGAAACACCACCCCCAGCACGACCCCCTACACTGCCCGAACACCACTGCACTGCCCTAAACCCTGAAACACCACCCCTGCACGACCCCCTACACTGCCCGAACACTACTGCACTGCCCTAAACCCTGAAACACCATCCCCAGCACAACCCCTACACTGCACGAACACCACTGCACTGCCCTAAACCCTGAAACACTACCCCCAGCAAGACCCCCTACACTGCCCGAACACCACTGCACTGCCCTAAACCCTGAAACACCACCCCCAGCAAGACCCCCTACACTGCCCGAACACCACTGCCCTAAACCCTGAAACACCACCCCCAGCAAGACCCCCTACACTGCCCGAACACCACTGCACTGCCCTAAACCCTGAAACACCAGCCCCAGCACGACCCCTACACTGCCCGAACACCACTGCACTGCCCTAAACCCTGAAACACCACCCCTGCACGACCCCCTACACTGCCCGAACACCACTGCACTAAACCCTGAAACACCACCCCCAGCACGACCCCCTACACTGCCCGAACACCACTGCACTGCCCTAAACCCTGAAACACCACCCCTGCACGATCCCCTACACTGCCCGAACACTACTGCACTGCCCTAAACCCTGAAACACCACCCCCAGCACAACCCCCTACACTGCACGAACACCACTGCACTGCCCTAAACCCCGAAACACTACCCCCAGCAAGACCCCCTACACTGCCCGAACACCAATGCCCTAAACCCTGAAACACCACCCCCAGCAAGACCCCTACACTGCCCGTACACCACTGCACTGCCCTAAACCCTGAAACACCACCCCCAGCATGACCCCCTACACTGCCCGAACACCACTGCACTGCCCTAAACCCTGAAACACCACCCCCAGCACGACCCCCTACACTGCCCGAACACCACTGCACTGCCCTAAACCATGAAACACCAGCCCCAGCACGACCCCCTACACTGCCCGAACACCACTGCACTGCCCTAAACCCTGAAACACCACCCCCAGCACGACCCCCTACACTGCCCGAACACCACTACACTGCCCTAAACCCTGAAACACCAGCCCCAGCACAACCCCGTACACTGCCCGAACACCACTGCACTGCCCTAAACCCTGAAACACCAGCCCCAGCACGACCGCCTACACTGCCCGAAAACCACTGCACTGCCTAAACCCTGAAACACCAGCCCCAGCACGACCCTCTACACTGCCCGAAAACCACTGCACTGCCCTAAACCCTGAAACACCAGCCCCAGCAAGACCCCCTACACTGCCCGAACACAACTGCACTGCCCTAAACCCTGAAACACCACCCCCAGCAAGACCCCCTACACTGCCCGAACACCACTGCACTAAAGCCTGAAACACCACCCCCAGCAAGACCACCTACACTGGCCGAACACCACTGCACTGCCCTAAACCCTGAAACACCACCCCCAGCACGACCCCCTACACTGCCCGAACACCACTGCACTGCCCTAAACCCTGAAACACCACCCCTGCACGACCTCCTACACTGCCGGAACACCACTGCACTGCCCTAAACCCTGAAACACCACCCCCAGCACGACCCCCTACACTGCCTGAACACCACTGCACTGCCCTAAACCCTGAAACATCAACCCCAGCAAGACCCCCTACACTGCCTGAACACCACTGCCCTAAACCCTGAAACACCACCCCTACACTGCACGAACACCACTGCACTGCCCTAAACCCTGAAACACCACCTCCAGCAAAACACCCTACACTGCCTAAACACCATTGCTC